>JANHFL010007298.1:51567-65569 GCA_032468155.1 Oxyrhabdium leporinum
ATTGCTTATAAGCTGTAAACCGCCCCGAGTCTTCGGAATGGGGCGGTATATAAATGTAAAAAAATAAAAAAATAAAATAAAATGTACAGATAGTCCTCAACTGACAATCATAATTAGGACCAAAATGCCCATGGGTCACCATGTTGTGCCTGATTTTACAATCTTTTTTTGCATTGGTTGTTAAGTGAATGACTGCGGTTAAAGTGAAACATGGTCGTTAAGAAAATCTGGCTTCTCCCATTGACTTTACTTGCTGGAAGCTGGCTGGGAAGTGATGATCATGTGATCCCAGAATGCTTCAACCATAAATACATGCCGGTTGCCAAGCACTCAGATTTTTATTTCGATGTGACCGTGGGGATGCGGCAACCGTCCTAAGTGCAAAGACCAGCCATAAAACACTTTTTCCAGTTTCTTTGTAACTTCAAATGGACACTAAAATGAATGATTGTAAGTTGAGGACTATCTGTAATATCTGGGAAGGCTGATTTATTTTTTTTTTGCTGAGGATCCTACTAAGCCTATATACTTGTCATTCAATAATTGCTCATTTATTCCATGTCATACAATTCCTCAACAGGATGCAAAAAAAAATATCTACCATTCATACCAATGCTGACAAATTTGGGAGAACCATTCTTTATTATAGAGGAAGGCAGCATATTTAAGTATTCCACTGAATCATCAGTGGCATAAGAATCTCTGGCAGCATGTTCCTCTGAGACTATAATTCCTTTGAATATTTTGCAAGAGAGATAATAAAAAGCTATGAGAGGGTCACCTAAGGCACAAACTCAAGATTCCTAAACAGCCCTGGGAAGATTTCCAGAAGAACTTTGTAAGAAGCTGGCAGCAAGGGGATTTAAAAAAAAACAAAAACACAACCTTTTCCAGACTAACAACATCTACAAATATCATTGACATTTGTAGAGACCATTAAGAGCAAGGATTTTTTAAACTGTTAATTAAAACGAATGTTAGTGAATTTATTAACTAATCAAAGTAGTTGTGAGACCAAAAGATCTGGCTATCTTTGAGGCAAAACAGACATTTGTAGATTGTTGCTCTTGTGCAAAGATCTTCAGAACTATGACCAACAGCTTCAAGGTGGCAACATAATTTTGCAAAACTTTTGCTTTATGTGCTTTTTATGTGCAGCATTGCCATCTTGAAGTTTTTTACCACAACTTACCAACACCTCAGCTGATACCTTCTCCAATATTTTATTTTGTACTCTGACATTCAGCAATTAATATTGAACTTAACCAAGTGGTACCCAATATTGGCTAATCTCAAAAAGCTGTGTCTAGTTAGTATTTGATTGGAAGACCAGAGGGGGAGGTCATAGACTGGAAAGGTTTTTGTTTGTTTGTTTGTTTATAAAAGTCAATGGTGAATCACCTCTACAGTCATGAAAACTCAGTAGACATGTCCATAAAGTCTGCAGGATACAAGCTTAATTCAAAGTGTCAGGTTTACTTGCTGCTGACTGTTATATACGTATGTGTGAGTCATTGAACAACTTTATTTTTTTGTGCAGGGTTCCTCTTTTTGTCCATTTCACTTGCGCACAAAACCATTTTAAATGTCATTACCCTGCAGTTTCTCTCCTAGTTTATCCACTGGCACGAGGTAGCAGCAATCATATTTATACCAATAATAATACAGTGGATATAAAATGTCCACACTTCCCTGTTAAAAATCCAGTTTTAAAAAAACAAAAACAAATCCAGGCTAGGATGAATGACTTCACAATTTTTCCACTTTTAATATAACATATAAGCTGTACAATTCAATTTTTTTAAAAAAACTTGTTTTAGGGTTCGCAAGATGTGAAAAGGACAACACTGCATCAAAAACATAAAAAACATCTCAGAAACAACCAACAGTGATATGGCCCCAGCATAGCACACAAGCCAACTAAAGTCCTTCAAAACATCCTAAGTAAACCAAAAGACCCAGAAGCCCCAGAAGAAAAACAACAACACAGGAGTCATTTACAACAGTACAGTGTAACGACTGCAACAGCCAGCATGTAGGACAAATAGGCAGAAGACTAGCAGAATGCATCCATGAGCACCAACTACCGGTAGCTGTTAGAAGACACAATTTCACAAAACATGAACAGACTTAACCATAGTGTCAACTGGGAAATTGTGAACATCCTAGACCAAGCCAAATCAAAAAATGCTAGAGAATTCCTGGAAGACTAGCACTCTGACAAATCAACCATCAACAGGCACATAGGCATAAACAACATTTAAAAAGAAACAATTAAGCCAAAAAGGGGAATAAAAAGACCAGAACACTCTCTCACCAGCAATCAACACCCAGATGAGCAGAGATTAACACCAACTTTAACATTAGACCAACAATCAACCAGCAAACAATACCCTGATCAAGGAACTGCCAAACAAGCTACAAGTAAACAGCCCAACCAAAGAACCAGCAAAACTACCCCTACCAACACTGACAGGGCAAGCCACTATAATTTAAATAAGAGCAAACCCCATTCCTTACTAGCAGTGTTGATGTTACCTAGTCTGCAAGAAAGCAGCCAAGCTCAGACAACAGCAAGGACCCTCATTTCAACTACAAATATTCTCTACCATTAGTCTGATTTATTTTTACATCTCCCAAGCCTGGCATTTTAAGTGTATACTCTTTTTTATATTTTCTGCAGTTGTTAATTAGTAGTTACTAAGTGCAGAAGTAATTATTGGGTTTTTTTTTCATTTCTATGATTTCTCTTACCTTTCTGTTTATAGGTATCTTAAAATTAAAAATAGAATGAAAAAGAAGTTAATAATACAATAGTTAAAGCCAACATCAAAACTACTTCAAATGGAGACCAGCTGGCTGAAGAGGAAGATCTTCATTCCATTCTTAACAGTGGAGAGAATGTTCAAAAGTAGGAGAGGAATAGAGGTATTTTCTATAATTAGGAGCACTTTTAGCCTTTAATAACAATGTCGATGGAGATTCTCAGTCATCCAAGTCATGGTTGTCCCAAAGGTGTTTTTTCAGGAGACAACTTGTTTTTCTTGTTTTTCTTTGAAGACTTCTCATTCAAGAAGCTTCTTCAGCTCTTCCATTCCCCACCATCCAGTCAGAGCTCAAGCTTCTTGAATGAGAAGCAAAATGTCTTCCAAGAAAAACAATAAAGTCCAGTTGCCTCCTGAAAAAGCACCTCTGGGATTTAATAACAATGTGCTGGAAATGGGTCAGTTCTTTGCATAAGTCATTGTTCAATACAATTCAATCATCAAGAATGAACTTATTTGCCATGCACCACCACAATGAATGTCACAGATTGTTCAGCAGCTCAGAAGACAATTTAAAAAATATTTTTCAATTTCTCAGTTATTTTCTTCTCTTGAGAAAGAAGATTGCTTTCCAATTTACAGTTGGAATGGACTTTGGAGGATTCCTAATCCAATCCCATATCCAGGACATGAATTTTCAAAAAATCCCTCTTTGTTAGTGCTGTGAATTTATTTGTAGTGGAAATTATGTTGTTTGTTTGTTATTGCAAAGATTAATTGCAGGTTAGGATTAGGTTCATCACAATTAAGCACTCTGGTTTTCTTTATTTGCTCTTTTCTTTTCTTTTCTTTTCTTTTCTTTTCTTTTCTTTTCTTTTCTTATATTGGGTTTATTGTCTGTGTTTTTATCACTGTTGTTAGCCATCAGAGTTATGTGCTACAAGATGGCTGGTCATATAAATGAATATAAAATAAAAAAGTAAAACATTGCACTAAGTTTTTTTTTTAGGTTATTTTTAGTCAAGATAACAAATATAGTAAAATAACACTAATGGGCCTCCCTTTCATATTCAAGTATTCTCAGCCAAACATTGACGACATAGTAGAAGGAAGGGGATTAGCTCTCTGTGGGAAGTTTGGGTTGAAAAATTTGACCCCATACTTCCATGCTGATTATTCTGATTTCTTCAAACAACAGATTTAATAACCAATGGCCTTTTTCCAAAAACAATTGTATCTCTTACCCTGAGCTCTTTTTCTGGAGATTGACAGTTCCATTTTTCCCAAGGAAATTAGTTGTCAGGAAAGATCACGATCTTGGAGAAGAGGTAGTTTTTCATACATCTTGGGCCAGTCCCAGGGAAAAATTAAGAGCAAGAGTCAACTTTTTAGACATTGGCCTCAAGTGGAAATAAGGAGTAAATAAATATGCACTCTGAGCAGGCTTTCTTGCCAACCAAGCAAGCTACTATGTACCCAATAAAAGTGATCATTTTAAATGTACACATATATTCATGCTTTAAAATAAAAATGCAGAATATTCAGACCAAATTATGAAAGAGAAGAGTTTTTTCTCTCCCTTGATAGTCAAAGGGACAGAAAAGTTCATCAGGAAAGCAATTTTAAAATTAAAATAATACAGACATTCCTCCCCGTTCTGAAGATAAAATATAACACAATGGATAAAGTGGAACATCATGCTATCAACATGTATGGCTGTAACTTTATTGCAGTCTATTCCAAAAGGAAAGAAGTTGTGATTCTCCAACTATGATCTATAGCTTGTCATATTCATAATCCCAAGTGATGCAAGTGTCACAACAGATATCCAGCTAGACACTACAATGTCTACACAGAAGATAATATGGAGCTTCTTCTCCAATTTCCATGAAGTCAGTGGGAAATAGGCTTTCACCAATGGTCTTTTTGGGGGCCTGCACTATATATGATGACAACATACTAATTTATAGAATTCAGGGCATATTGTGTTGCCAATATAACCTCAGGTTGGCCACCCATGCTCAGTCTCTCCTAACTTCATCAAATGATATCACAAACTATGAATTGTAACTTGAAAGGTGGTTCCTATTTTTCCCCCAAAATCTAGTTGAGCAGGGGCCCTGAGGATTCCCAAAAGCTGTTTTTAATATAATTATCTGGTGAAGGAGATTAGTTCCTGAAAGCATTACTTGCATAAATGTACTATGGACAGATATGTATCTACATTAAGATGCTAAAGTAGTCCTTCTGAACCAATTGGATGCATCTTTATGAAAATTGAGAATGGAGTTTTACGAAAAATGAAGCCTATCATGTATAGATAGAAAGTGAAACAGGAGACACTGTATGAATGTCAGATTCTATGTTTTTAGAACTATTTTGTAACTGAGGAAATGCATACAAAATATATGGATTGGAGAACATGTATACTCTGACTATATTAAGAAAAATATAATCATTTTCCATAATTTTTAAAACAATGTATACATTAGGGGAAATGGTCATCACAATGTGTGCAAACAGAGAAAGAGGTAACAACTGCAGTTGAAACCCAGATATTTAAATGCATAGCATTTGATGAAAATGGAGAGCAAAATTAAAGGGCTCATCTCAGTAGTTAACAAGTACATTTGTGAAAAAAAAAAATAGATTTCATCTATATCTCTCTCTGTCTCTATCTATCACTCTATCTCTCATAATGGAATAATTTGTATTCTTGTCTCTAAGTATATTAATTCAGCCTCCCTGCCTGAAGAGTCATTAACAATTCTCTGACATGTCCTGTCAAAGGAAGACTGATATGAGCAGCATGGATGCCCTTAGCAAGGCCACAGAGTTCTTTCATCCTAAATATGTCTCAGATCAACTAGAAATATCTCAGTGCTAATATTCTAAATATCTTCATTTCTCTTCTGAAAATCCAACCTTAACACTGCAGTATAGAGGCAATTTAACTATGTTATTCTTGGAAGCTAACATTCCTGCCGGCGTCTCTCTCTCTCTCTCTCTCTCTCTCTCTCTCTCTCTCTCTCTCTCTCTCTCTCTCACACACACACACACACACACACACACTCAAAAGCATATGTGAAAGATTGGTATTTAATCAAGAATATGCTAGAATAAGAGACAGACCTGAGATTTCAATTGATATATTGGGAGAGGAAATAGCAAATTGAAAACAGTTCCACAAAAGCAGAGCTGACAATCTAAATGACATGAAGAAACTGCAGGTAGACCTCTCTGGATAAGGAGAAGACTTGAGATTACCCACAAATGTTTCAGAAAGTTGCTTCTCATGAGGATATCGCAAAATAACAGTTTTTTGACAGGTTTAGAATTCTGGAGATAAGAGAATAGCTATCTTGCTCAAACAATGGTTGGTGTCTTCGAAAGGAAACTGGATTTCCATATTTCACTTTCAGAAATTGCTTGTAAACTGCTTTCCAGCTATTAGAAATCTTTGGATTGACAAGTTCGAAAAGACAGGATGAGTTTCCTTTAATTCTTAGTGAAAGATTAATGAAAATTTAAAAATTTAAGGACATTGTTTTTAATAAACAGCAAAAGTGTGACCAGAAGTTTGATCTTAGACAGTAACAATTAGGTGAAAATGTCATCTTCCAAAGGGGGTAAAAGATGTTATCATGGGACGTAGCACTGATTCCAGCTACTCCTTCCACAATCTCCATCTTCACGCTGCCCAGTAAGCAGGTCAGCGATCGGGGCTCAGCACCCCAGACAGCTTCCAAATATCAGGGAGCTGTTTGACGATTCAGAGATTTGGGTTAATGTCAGCGTTGTAGCTAAACAGCCCCAACTAAATAAACTCTAAGACAGATAATTCTTCAAAGTTCCATTTTATTAGAGTTGTCATATTGGCACATCTGGGAAAACCCAAATCTGAGAGTTCTGGGATTTTTCCCATCCCAAAAGAGAATTCAAAATCCATCCCCTTGTACCCCTCTGTCCATTCCATGGTCCAGTCAATTCTTTGTTCCACTTAGAGACATCCCCATCCAGGTGCAGGATAACATGTCCTTGACTCATTGAGAAAGATGTCTACTCATGTACTTCTCTCTGAAATCCCCCCACCCAAATTCCCAGGCACTAAATGTGGCAGTTTGGAAGCTTTCTTGTAAAATATGGCTTCTAAACCTGACAGAAGAATCCAGATAGAATTTAGAATTAATTATAATAATCTTCCTGTTAGAAAATGTTTTTGTTTTGAATTCTTTTAGAAAAAAAAGTCTGTGAAAAGATCTTACATAGAACCAAGACCTCGGATTTTGTATATCCATTTCAAACAGCATTAACTGAGAATGACTCAAGTCTATTGTTTCTCTCAATTTTAAAATTATTGTCACAATTTCCTCTATTTTTTTTCCTTTGAAAGCCATTTCAGTTCATATTTGCATATAGAGGACACTGAGGTTAGAAGTATATTTTTTTTGACTGGCAGCTATTGATTCTTTTTTTTTAAATTGAGTTTAAATCAGAACATGAAGCTCAATTCTAATATATTTTATTGTCTGGACTTAAATAAAATTGATTAACCTTGATCCAAAAGAAAGCCTGATCCAAGCAACTCCCTTTTATTGCACATGGTAGCTACTCAACTGTAGTTGACTTATACAATATGAACCTCTTCATTGAAAATTATCTTCATGAATTCAATTTGTCACTGAATCTAAATGCAGTAACAAAATGGCAATCCATATACAGTAAATCAAAGTTCCAGAAATAAGCAATCACTCTCTACTTATACTCAGATCCAGTTCACTTTCTGGATCTGGATGGAAATCTGGATAACAGAATTCAAATTTCCCATCTTTTTTCCCCATAGCTATAATTAATTGGGCTTTTCAGCAGAATGGGACAAAATGTTCAGGTAAACTAGAGCTTAAGGAAGGGATGAATCCTGCCAGCAATTATAGAATTTAGTGTAGGGATTAGAAAATTTGCTGGGTGTTATACTGATTTCTTTTTTTTAAGTAAGTAATTTTGTTTAGGAATAAAACATGGTGAAATTAGCAGCTACAATAACTCTCATCTGTGGACAACAACTTTGTAGGAATTTCAAAAATGCACCATGCATGTTGTCTGTATCTTTGCATACAGCTGTACATAAAGCACCATCAATTAATTTTCTTAAAATTCAGCTTAATTCCTGATGTTTTTCTTATGATGTCATCTAAGTAGTTTTCTTGAGAACAATACAGAAGTAATTTGGTACTGCCTTATTTCGGGATAGTTTGCTAGCTTCCCAGTATTTTCTGTCAGTTTCCACCAAAATATGAACTAGCCCAATCCTACATAATTTTTGAATCCAGAGAAGGTAAGACAAAGGTGGTCACCTGCTGAGATACAGCTGTATATACATAAATCCATACATTCTACTATGTTCATGAAACAGTTAAAAGGACTTTTCATTTGATTGTTTAGTGTGGGTACATTTTGGAAGAGGGGACAGACCTATGAAACATTTATAATGTCAGTTGTTCTTCTTCATCTTCTACAGAGAGAGATTTAAATTTATAGCTCTACACTTATTCTTGACAGACTTCTTGATATGGGATGGGGTATAAATAATGGCAAATAGATAATAGTGTAATTTTTAAGTTATTTTTTTCCACTGCAAGATGGGTGGTAAATAAATTTAACAAATAAGTAAGTAAGTAAATAACGTACATGGATTTATTTTGTGATAGAATAATTACTTTAAGAATACATGAAGATGAAGAATATAGTACATAAACCCTGTGTGTAGTTATTATCTTACTATTTAGCCAAAGAGTTAAAAATAAAAGCAGCTCTGGGACAGAATTGTGAAATATATATTTGGATCTCAAAGGTTCTGCTGAGGTCCCAAAGGCAGATGGAGTGTATTTGTGTTTGACATGTTTGAAGGGAGAGCGTAAGCTAGTGTTAATGTACATAGCCTCAAAACAGCATAATGGAATTTTTTTAAAAAAATGAAATCTAGAATAACCTGAAGAACTGAATCAATAACTTTAGAAAACATTATCTAATTGCCTAGAATTTTAATATAAACATATTTTCAACTTGGGTAATGACTTAAAATGTGTGGTTTTAAAACATTTTCATATGTTTGCAAACTTCGATATTACAAAGCACTTTATAGATAGTGTCAAACTTAAGGAAGTGTTTTGGGTTTCTTTAACAACTGTGAAAAAGATAAGGAATGCAACCCTTTCCATCAATGTGTGTGTGTGTGTGTGTGTGTACATATGTATACATACATATATACCTATACAGGTAGTCCTTGTCTTACAACCATAATTGAGTTCAAAATTTATGTTGCTAAGTGAAACAGTTGTGAAGTGACTTTTGCCTCATTTTATATGTTATATTAGTTACATAGTTGTTAAGTGAAACTGGCTTCCCTGTTGACTTTGCTTGTCAGATGTTTGGCGAAGGTAATCACATGATCCTAGGACACTGCAAATTTCATAAATATAAGTCAATTGCCAAGCATCTAAATTTTGATTACATGAGTATGGGGATGCTGCAACAGTCATAAGTGTGAAAAACAATCATAAGTCATTTCTTTCCAGTGCTGTTGTAACTTCAAATGGTCACTAAATGAATTGTTGTAAGTCAAGGATTACCTGTATATACTATCTACATGTGTGCATATGTGCTGTGTCCATGTTTGGTTAAATCTTTTTGTTACATGGCTCAATAGATAAGACTCTATTAAGGAAGATGAAGAATTTCCCAGTTTCTGAATTAATAGAAAATATGTGGCTGCAAATGAGTCATGGGTCTCCAGCCCTTTGGTTATATGTAGTCCATCTAAGCTAAAATCTTGTTACCAAATAATAATCTTGTTTATTTGTTTCACTATTTTCACTTTGTTTCAGTTCAAGAAACAATGGATGGAAACTAATCAAGAAGAGAAGAACTACCTGGAATTAAGGTGAAACTTCCTAACAGTGAGGACAATTAACCAGTGGAACAGTTTGACTTCAGAAGTTGTGGGTGCTTCATCACTGGAGGTTTTTAAGAAGAGACTGGACAGCCACCTCTCTGAAATTGTATAGGATCTCCTACTTGAGCAGGGGCTGGACTAGAAGACCTCCAAGGTCCCTTCCAGCTCTAGTCTGATAACAAGAAAGAGAAAAAGCATCTAAAAAGGGGACTGACTTTCTTCAATTGTGCATCTCATGTAAAAAAGCAAAATAATATGGCTACCTTTGTTATACTCAATGTCATTTCCATAGACCTGTTTAATATAGAGGTGATACTGCATATACTAGAAATAGAGTGGTGCAGTGGCCTGGGGTGGAGCTGTCACCTCACAATCAGAAGGCTGTGAGTTTGGTTCTACATAGAGGCAGATATTTCTCTTTCTGGGCAGACTGAGAATATATCTGCTGCATTGGTGACAATGCTACAAAACTCTGCACTGGTGACAGGAATGGCATCCGGCCATTAAAACACTCTGCTTGTTCCATTCAGTTGCCCAGACTCCACCCCGCAAGGGATTATGGGGTCGTTAAATGGAGATGATGATTGCATATACTAGAATTGATCTACGATAGAAAAATGTACACTAAATATAACAGCCATGATTGACTATTTGTGAAATAGTTTCTTCAAGTACACATAGAATTAGGATGAATTCTCTAGCAGCTTTAAAGAAATGAGGAAAACAAAAATTTCAGAAATATTTCATAAAACTGCTTAAACCTATATGAAATTTAAATGTAATAATGTTTTAAGATATTCTCATAGCATAACTACATCTACAATCTTGAGGAAGTAAATCCTACTGTATGTTTTCTTAGTAAGGAGTAAATAACTTCTTAAGGAATTAAGAACATACAGATATTGTATACTCTATAACCTTGTTCTGCCTGCCTGCCCACCTGTCCATCCATCCATCCATCCATCCATCCATCCATCCATCCATCCATCCATCCATCCATCCATCCAGGTTTGCTATTTATTCAAAGAAAGCCTCATTGATATCATATGCTGCAGTTGCAGAAATAATTCCAACTAGCAGGCACAAAATGTCACATCAGGACTGGACTTTCCCTCTGCTTTTTCAGAACAGAGTGTGACTTTTCTAAAGGATTGCCACTGACATTCTGATAGCTTCTAATTAACATGAAGCATTGTCAGAGGTGCTACTCAGAGAAGACTGAAAGACTGTCAGCTTTTTGACCAAAGAGGAAAAGGGCCAGAAGAATTAATTCTACTTTACTGTAAGTTTACATTAACAGAATCTTGCAAGTCTGAAAGTACAATTTCCCCACCACTTTTACAGCCTGTGAAAGGAGTAGCCTTCTGAGATTTGTTTTTTCCACCTATGTGGTGTTTCTTATCTGACTAGTCCCATAGCTGCATCTCTTCACTTTGTCTCCCTACATCCCTATGATTACAAAGACTAATAGATTTCAGTAGTGAACTTATTATCCAAGCATCTATCCTTACAGGGCGAAGTTGATTCAAGAGGGATATCAACAAAACTACGAAAAGACCATGATTTACAGATAGGGCACAGAAATATCTAAAAAGTCAGAGAGGAAAGAAATAATTGATGCATGAAGGGCAGAAAAGGTGGGGAAAGTTAATAGATTGCTCGGCTGCCTAGCTCAAACTTTGAAAACTTATTAAAATGTATAATAAGAATCCAAATTATGAACAATGAAAAGGCAGCAAAGTGATCTTCATCTGTTACAGGATTTAATATAATATTATGGCATAATATTATAACAATGTGATGGAAATGGGGCAGCCAGAGAAGGATGGATACATACCCTCTGATGATTAGGTTTGGAAATGTATTAGTGTAAAAGAGATTTGGAGCTTTGTTTCAAATTTCCCATGTTAAGAAGCAACATAACTGACATTAGAAGCAAGTTAAATGCAGAAATTGCAGCTAGATCATATATAAATTCCATGAAGCTGTCTTTGGAATAATGTGTAAAGCTCCATTCCTGATTTTAAAATGCAATGTAGATCCAGAAATCCTACCATAAAGAGTAACCTATGCATCAAGAAACCAGAGAGCTTCTTAATCTGCTGAAAAAAATGGGTATTCTGTCTCTTAGAAGAGAAAGAGCTTAGCAAGAGACCTTAAGGGTGACATATAATAATTTGGCAGAGAACAGATAATGATAAAAGGCAATTAGCATGAGTCGGCGCCCTGGATATAGCTAGAAGGACATGAACATATGTTACAGAAGGGCAACATCTTCTTTAGGTCTGAATCTTGTTTTGTTTTAAACATTGTGCAAAAATAGTTCATATATACAATTATAAAACAAGCTACTATATCTGGATATGCAAGGACTGTCACTATTAAATATAATGGCTACTAGTTCTTATTTTAGCCCAATTATGTGGTAAGCTCACAGGAGAAACAACTGAGAGCAGTCCATTGCAAAGTAGATCTTATGGACTAAGGGATGGGCAGAGACAAACCTTTGTGTGTTTGATCTGAACCATTAAAATATTTTATGGGGTTTTTACTATTCCTGAAATCTGATTGAGGGCTTCAGGGGACAACATAGACAATCAAGAGAAAAAGAAGCAATTCCTCAAGAAGGCAGCTTAGGAAGAAAAAGTGGGAAGAAACATCACCGGTGGAAATGTGATATCTAACTTTTCCATCCCACAAAGACACAAATTTAGCAGCAAACAAAGTTAGTACTGAGCTTCAGTCTTTATTGTCCTTCAGCCCTAGTCTGTAAAATCAGCTGAAATTTAATCTAAACACAGAAAACAGGAAAAGAGAAAGAATGTGGGCAAACACATTTCAAGTTTGTTTGCTAGTTACAGTCGAGACAGAAGATATTTATATTTCTTATTTTACTGATTACTATCCAGATATTTAATGATGTCCTGAAAGAGGAAAACATGTAGGCACATAAAAATGTTTCAATATTGCAAGCAAAATTGAAGCAATATTTGTTTCATGGATGCTGATGTTAGCTGATGCTTCTTCCAAGAAATGGCAGAATTGTTAGGTGTGCCTCTTAGTATATTATTATTATTGTTGTTATTGTTATTGTTGTTTTGTTAGTAGTAGTAGTAGTATTACTAACTTTATTCATTAAACATTCAAAAATGCATCACAAATACCATTGACTGGTGCTAATGGTTGATACTGGTTGCTGCCAGCATCCTAGGTATCAACCAAGTACCTTCTTAAGATGTATGATGTTCCGAGTAGCGCAGTTTTTTTGCAGTTCCTCTGGTGTTATTGCAGGAAGTTGCAATTTCTTGATGTACTTTATAAAATTCTTGGACATGGTACCAAGTACCCCAAAGACAATGGGTATCACTGTTACATGTTTCATCCATAATCGTGTAGTTTCGATGGCCAGGTCACAATATTTGGTGTTTTTTTTTCCAGTTCTTTTTCTTTGACTCTGGCATTTCCTGGTACAGCGATATCAATAAATTGTACGTTTTGATTTTCGACAACTGTGATATCTGGCATGCTGTGTTCCAAATGATGATCCGTCTTCTATTCGAAAGTCCCACAAGATCTTCACCTTCTCATTTTTGATAACTTTTTCCGCTTTATGTTCCCATGACTTTTTGGATACAGGTAAGTTGTATTTTTTTATATAATGACCAGTGGATTAATTTAGCAACTTGGTCGTGTTAGCTTTGTAATCAGTTTGTGCAATTTTGCTACATTCACATATTAAATGTGAAACAGTTTCAACTTTGTCATTGCAAAGTTGGCCATTTGGATTGTCAGAGGATTTTGTATCTTTGCTTTCATGGCATTGGTTTGTAGTGCTTGTTCTTGAGGAGCAAGTATTAAACCTTCCATTTCTTTCTTGATGATTCCCATCTTAAGCCATGTCCGTGTAAAGTTGTCATCACATTTTCTTCAATGTTTTTCAAGTGCTGTCCATGCAAAGCTTTGGTTTGCCATCTATTTAATCTGTCATCCAGCTGTTTTTCTGTTGTTTTTATAATGTTCTCCTTTTTTCACAGCCTGCAGCAATTTTTCTGCACTTTGGTTCACATAATCATTCAAACTTTGTTTTTCTTCTTCTACAATTTGATGGATTTGCAATAACCCTCTGCCCCCTATTTTTCTTGGCAGGTACAATCTGTTGATGTCACTTTGTGGATATAAAGCGTAGTACATATTCAAAAGTTTGCACGTTTTCCGGTCCAAGTTTTCCAGTTCAGCCAAAGTTCAGTTGATGATTCCAGCTGAGTAGTGTATCACTGGAACTGCC
>JANHFL010007298.1:79131-93203 GCA_032468155.1 Oxyrhabdium leporinum
TAAGAGTATTGCTTATAAGCTGTAAACCGCCCCGAGTCTTCGGAATGGGGCGGTATATAAATGTAAAAAAAAAAAATAAAAAAAAAATTTTCCAGTTCTCTCCTTGCTTTCAAATTTCATTCAGCTCTATTCCATTTAGAGGCAGATGACTGTCTCTTCAAATTTCCAAGGTTGTACTTCTTGAAATGTCTTCAAAGTAAAGGGACTCTCAAGGTATTCAATTAAGTACTGTCAATGGGAAACAAAAACAGCAAAGCTTTCCATTCCCAAGGATGCCACAGTAGGAGAGCAACTTGACATGATGACTCTGCTAAGGCCATTCCAGAAAGATAGGCTGCTGAAAAGTTCCAGAAAGCCTTCTTTATTATTTTATGAGATTAGTATCCTCTTCTGACAACCTGAAGACTTCATTCCTCTATGATGGTAATGGTAACTATGAGAAACAAACAAACAAACAAATTTTATATAGAAAATTGCTAAAGAATATAAAAGTTTTGATGAATGGCCAATGGTTCCAGACTTTTCTGTTCAGTTAATGCCAAAGTCCCAGGAAGTCAATAGAATACAAGCATGATGTATGAGGATCATATAATAACAAGGACTGAAAGTGAACATCCAGTATTATTTCACGTTAAAAAAAAACAATTTTTTTTGAACATCTTTGTTCTTGGAAATGAGAAATAGTAATAAATACTGAACAGTAAAATAACCCTAAGAGATAAGTGTTCCTCCTCCCTTTAATTACAGAGCTTTATTAAAGTCAGTAACTGGAATTATGAAATAGGGTCCTTTCTCTTCATCCCATTGTTTCTCTGAATTGGAAAGATAGGTAGACATATTTGCAGAATTTGTTTCAGAATTACTAAATAATGTCTAAATCCTCTTCAGATTCAAATCTGATTTACTGGGCTAAAATTTTATTTTGATTTGATTATCTTTCAAATTCTGGATGCAGTATATAAAGATAAGATCTTTTGCTCTTTGCTTAGGTGATAGAACTATGTTTTTCAAACTATGCTTTCGGAAGCAACACTGACCTTGGAAGGATGGAAGGCTGAGTCAACCTAGCCTGCAGCCCTGCATTCTAACCACTGCGCCATCATGGCTCCTAAGGGGATGACATATGCTAAGTGTGTAGTTGAGATCCTTTTACATTGTCTAGAGTTTTAAGAGTTTTAAGCAGTTTGTTTCTTTATATATTTATTTTCATGATTTACAGGCTACCCAGTGAGATGCTGACTCTGGAGAGCATACAATTCTTCCTGTGTAAGTCAGGGGAAAAAAATAAACTACAAGATACAGTGATACAGCATAATCAATAAACACCTATTATAAGACTTGAGTACCAACCTTTGAAACTCGCAAGGAGGAAATACTTTCATTATTGTGTTAGATGTCTCCCACTCAACAGCAGAAAAAAGTACTCAGTAATGGTATTGGACATTATTTCCATAATACTTCAGCTGTCTGTAAAATGTATGTAAGAACAATTATATTCATAGACATATTCTGTTTGTAACAGAACAAGTGTAGCTAGCTAAAAATAACAAAAACAACAACAAAATCCAACCCTCCAAAAGCAACTGTGTTCACCCATTAAAATAAAAGGAACACCAATAACATATGGTGAAACGTGCAAATAACATATAAGACAAATCACCTTTGATGATCCCGATTATTGGAGCAATATGCTGATTCTGTAAAACCACTTAGAAAGGGCTGTAAAGCTCTTTAAAGTGTTATTGCTTTAAGTAGGCAAGTCAAGAAATGGGCTTGGCAGAATGGACTTTATTGTTGTAGTGTAGAATCACAGAATCTTCAAAATAATTGGTTTCTGCCACTCACATCCAGTAAAATTAAGGTAAGCTTGAGCTTGAGTTTCTTTCTCTTTTTTAGGTGGCCTTACAGATGTTTCATTTCCCAACCTAGTGCACTGATGAAGTTACCTAGTTTGGCTAATCTGCAAGAAAACAACCAAGCTCAGAGGGTTCCAAGGACCCAACCTGAGCTACAAATATTCTCCTTTATTGGTATATTCCTTTTTCTTGGGACTAACTTTGATTGTTTTCCTCTGAGAATTCTCCTTCATGGTTTGCCTATCCCTTCACTATTCCCAAGATTGTGTCTACGTTCCTTCACACCATACAAACAGTGACATCTGGAGAAAGTATTAAAAAAAACCCTCAATATGGAATGTGTAAACATATAATGAAAACCCTGCCTCCTTTTATATTGCACCTAATGAAAGACAGGAGCTTCAGGGGATGTAGCCACAATCTTCATCCCTTAGTAGTCAACCTTGATGACATTTAAAAAAAAACAGTTACAGAATTTAAAACAAGTTACTAACTTCTTCAAAGGACCAAAAAGTAATCAGAGACCCACTCAAAAACAGTTTTCAGAGTTACATAAAGGAAGACAGTTATTATGTCTCCATAATATATTCCAGAGTTGGAGGCACAAGTAAGATGATTTTTTTTTTGTAGGCCATATCTTCTCATTTCATCTTATGTTATAAACTGTTATAAAATGTTAATAAACCATTTCTATTCTTTTCTTAAAGAATGTATTGCTTTACGAGGAAGAGATACCACTGAAATGTTGTAGTAGGTTAAATATGTCTTTGCAGTTAAAATGCATGCTTAAGCAAGGAAGGAAAATGATAGGGTAAAGCATTCTTAGTAGCCTCAAAACTGGATTTCTTCCTAATACAAATAGGAAATAAAACGAAGTCATTTTGGAAAGCAGAAATAAATTAATAAATTCCACTTTTCAGATATTTTTCCTCCTCCTTATTAGGCAATACTGTAACTTTTTTTAAACAATATTTTTTTAAAAGCATTTTTTTTTAAATGTGCATATTGAATGTCAGGACATTTTTAAAGACATTAAACTTTGTTTGCCTCTTAGGAAGCTGTAAAGGAAGATTCCAGCAGAATTGTTAGAATGAGGAAGATTAACAGACAGTCAGAATCAAGATCAAACATCTCTTCATCGACATGTAGAAGTTACAAAGACAGATCGCCTCTGATTTTAAAGGTCATTCTATCTGAGGGGAATTAAATATTTTTAAGGCTAGATAATCAGTTAGCTCTGTAGAGGATGTCAGATTGACAAACTCCATTAATACACCGACTATAAAGAGGTCAACAAACCATAAATAACATGATTTGGCCTTTTGGTGGTTTGGAGTCAGTCATCATAACTAAAAGAATATTTGAAGCACAAAAAGACTTCCTAAAAAAGAGGAAATATTTATTGTAAAGGATTTTAAAATGGAGATGTGTTGTTTTCTCTGTGAAATAGGTATTGCATCTTCCCGGGGGAGGGAGGGGGGATGCTGATTCAACAGAAGGCAACATTATAGTACTGTTGAGAAATATCAGTGAAGTCACCAGGATTCACGTTCAGTTTGAAGAAGTCTATGAAGTTTGATATAGTAGCTAAGGTGCTAGAAAGTGGGAGACCATGAGTTCTCATCCCACCTTAACCATGAAAGTTAAGGTGACTTTGGACCAATCACCCTCCCTGAGCCCAACTCACCCATGGAGTTGTTGTTGTGGGAAAAATAACAGAATAAAGGAACAGAATAACAGAGTTGGAAGGCACCTTGTAGGTCATCTAGTCCATCTCCTTGCCCAAGTAGGAGATCCTACACCATTTCTGACAGATGCCAATCCAGTCTCTTCTTGAAAGCTTCGAGTGATGAAGCTCCCACAACTTCCAAAGGCAAGCAGTTCCATTGGTTAATTGTTTTCACTGTCAGATAATTTTTCCTTATTTCCAGGTTGAATCTCTCCTTGATCAGTTTCCATAGATTATTCCTTGTCTGGCCTTTGTAAGGTGCTTTGGAAAATAGCTTGACCCCTTCCTCTCTGTGGCAGCCCCTCAAGTATTAAAACATTGCTATCATGTCTCCCCTGGTCCTTCTCTTCACTAAACTAGTGGAGGAATAATAGGAGGAGGAAAGTGGGTTAGATACATTTGCTGTCTTGAGCTTTTGTAAAAATAATAAAAGTGGGATATATATACATATATATATATACACATATACATACACACACACACACACACACACACACAAACACACATATATAATATACATTTTGATATATTATATAATATACATTTTGGTACTGCCAGAAGAATTGCTTAAGTTATTCAGATAGTGGCCAGAAGCAGTCATTTATTAATTTATTTTTGCCTATCTATTTAACTTGTTTATACACTTCTGCATAGATTCCTGCAGGATTACATTCATAAAAATAAGATTTAACCAAAATATTATTATGAAAACATAATACAATACGAGAAAGATACAGATGACAGCCATTCATTAAAGCTAAAGCCCTTGGAACTATTCTGTTTTTACTAACTTCCTGAAGATCCTCAAGGAGGGCACTAACCTAGCCTCAAGAAGGAAGCTGTTCCATAACATAGTTCTAATGGAAAAACATTATATATCGTCACTTGTCACTTTCAATGCATGGGACAACTAACTGATTTTGTCAGGGAGCTCATACTGTATGAGTCTTTCCCCCCACCCCATATGGGCTTTTATACATTAAAACTAGCTCTTTGAACTGCAGCCAGAAACCTGCAATCAATGCAATACCCACAATACACATGTGACACATCTATAGAAATTTTTGTTTGCCAACAAATGACATGCATGATTTTATACTACTTTTAGTGTCTGAGTGCTCTTCCAAAGTTGCCTGGTGTAAAGTGCATTTCAATAATCTAAACTGGTGGTGGTAAAAGCATGTCAGTGTTGCCAGGGCCTCCTGTTCCAGATAGAACTAACTGTCCTGACTGTAGCCTCAAAGTACCTTTTGAATGAATCAAGGAGGACTTGGTCATTGACCTGCTCCTTGAAGGAAGGGACACCCATCCAGAGCTGACAAAGACTCTTTCTAATCATATGACAGAAATTGGCCATTGGGAGCAATTGCATGAAGCATCCAGATTGCCTTCAAGCCTCAGAAATCTACCGGATGCTATCTGAACCTTATTTTCAGCTTGTTAGAAAACTTTCCCAGAAACTTTTGGAATCCATGCAGATGCATTAGGCATCTACATTGGTCCACCCAACAGCAAGACCACTGGATAGTGAGAAATCTCATTAACACCAGGAAGTGACCTGACCACAACACAGGACTTCTAATGTCTTCCACATCTAGGTCACATTTCAACTACCTCCAAGATGAAGTTAAATGTATTTTCACCTGCATGTATTGGGGAAGGGAGGACAGATATTATCTAGGAAAACCTCATATTGTTGTGAAAGCAATTAATGACCCAGATTGTTGTGAAAGCAATTAATGATCAATATTGATTCAGCTTTCCATCCATCTGAGGTTGGTGACCCAGATTGTTGGTGACAGTATGCTGACTCTGTAAATCACTTAGAGAGGGTTATAGCCACTCCGAAGCTGTATATAAGTCTAAGTGCTATTACTACTGCTATTGCTAATGCTTGAACCTTTTTAGAACCCATTTCCAAAATGTGAATGTTGACATTTCCTGGCTGCACCAACTTTAAAACCAGTCCAACAGCAAAGTTCATGAAGAGGTTTTGGACCCATGAATGATGTATTCAGGCCAGAATCAGATACAAATGGTTCTGATACCCCTACATATCTCCAAAATACATTTCCATTAGAATATCTATGGAGATTCTCAGTCATCCAGGCATGGTTGTCCCAAAGGTGTTTTTTTTAAAGGCAACCAGACTTGGAAAAACAAAGTCCAGTTGCCTTTTGAAAGAGCACCTTTTGGATTCCCACTGGAACATGCTCATCCCCTTTCCCCATAGTAAATCATCAACAATATCTTTCTATTTCCCTGGTAAATTCCACACTCCCAACACCATGACCCATAATGTCAACCTCAAATAACTCTGACTTGTACCAGTCCTTGTCCAATAAGCCTCTTACCTTGCTCAAGACCACTCCAACTGATTTATTAGGCTTCTACCAATCATATATCACTATCCTTCCCGTACCTTCTAGACTCCTAACCTAACATATTATAGCTCAAAATAAAATGCCATACAATCAGCTGCACTACCACATCCCTAAGTAACTAGATTTCACCAGGTTTCCCAGTTATAGAAATAATTTTAAGTAGAGGGTACAGAGAATTGTGTGTGTGTGTGTTTGTGTGTGCGTTGTTGTTGTTTTTTTGAAGTAGCTGAAGCAATTGGCTGAAAAATGCACAGCAAGGCATTCATCCAATTGAAACAAATCAGAAATAACATATAATTAATGAACAAGGTACACGTACTGATAAATATACTTTATCATCTTATACCAATGGCATCAGTTTCTCTTTTCCCAAGAAAAAAAGGGTATTTCTGCAAATCTAATCTCTTATCTTAACATATGCAAACATTATAGTATTGTTATATTGGATTGTAATATTATACAACATTATTGTAAGCTGCCTAGAGTAACCCCACAGTGAAATAGATGGCAAATAAATTTAACAAATAAAATAAAATAAATAAAATTACACATAAAAGTCACATCAAGGTCCAATTACAACAAACTCCATCTTGAGGACTTTATTTATTTATTTATTTATTTTAAATCATATCTTGTGGGTACCCTTGTTTGGTACAATTTGGAGGTACCCTCAGATTTTCCCCCTCTCCCTTCAACTAGGATTGTTTTATTACTCTGCCAGTTAAAATATACTGTCATCGTTTGCGTTGTGAAGGAGAAATTTGCCTTGACAGGTAGAGTTTGTGTTGTGCCTTTTATTTATAAGTGATTAAAGTCAGTTCAGCATGGATAATTTGAGAAGGGGAAAGTGACAGCTTCTTACTAAGATCTCAGTACGCTCATATGTTTCTGGCATACTCTCTGTTGGTTGTTCACAAAAAAAATGTTTCATAGACTGGAAAATGGTTATCAATTGGTTGTTTGCATCTGGAGAGAAGCCATTAAGTTCATTGAGCAAAAGTGGATTGCTCAGTAGGCAAATTAGAATATATTTAATACAAAATTCTGTCTCAGTGAAAATATATGGGAAAGGAGAGGGCTAATTATCAGTCATGGGGTGTTGTGTAGTGTGGACTGAACCCAGGCATAAACATGGATCAATAAATAAGGCATGTTTATCTTCTTCTAATAATTAAAAACTATTTCATTTCTTTTAGGCCATTTTGCATAAATTCCATAAGGTTGTGCCCTAACATCAAGTGGGTCAGTTAAGGATGATTTTTTTTTAATTCACAAGCAGTAAACAGAGAGATCAAGCAAGAATCTTTATATCTATATTAATTTGATCTATATGTCCTTAATTTTCCTTCCATTAGAAAGACGAGCTGTGGTGGCACAATGGTTAGAATGCAGGCTAATTCTGTTGACTGCCAGCAGTTTGATTCTCACTGGCTCAAGGTTGACTCAGCCTTCCATCCTTCCGAGGGCAGTAAAATGATGACCCAGATTGTTGGGGGCAATATGCTGACTCTCTAAACTGCATAGAGAGGGCTGTAAAGCACTATGAAGCAATATATAAATCTAAAGTTTTTTGCTATTGCTAAAATAAAAGAGGGGAGCCATTCACCAATGTCATTGCCCATTAACATTTTCACTTATAAAGAAACCTGATTATCCAATTATACAACTGTTGCAATTCATGTAATTCTTCAATTATGAGCTGAAAATCAATCACTACCAAAAATCAGTCATATGGTATTTCAATGCACAGTCGATAAGTAATTCTTCACTGTGGCTTTCATATAGTTAAGCATGAATCATATTCAAGTTTAAGAGAAGCATGCATCAGTCTTGTTCCTAAGCAGTTTGACATAAACCTGACAAGAAAGGTTTAAGAAGATGCTGTGTTCTACTTTGAGAAAACAAGATAAGCTGACAGAAGGAAGAACATAGTGTGACCTTCTTGTACTCATTTGTGTTGTTTTCTCTGCCAATATCAATTTCTTAGTGGAAATAAATGAGATTTTGTGGTTAACCCTTCAAATACAATTCTAGGTCCATTTTGGCTACTGCTAGATATTTCTCAATGCTTTTCCTAATTAATGGAGTATTCACTCAATGAAAGAACTGAGAATTAAATAATCCTGATAAACAGAGCTGGCTACAGCATTATAAAACCCATATAATTATGAAGGCTCTTGGTGGTTGGAAGAACTCATATATGACTACTATAAAACTGCTGATTAATGAACTAATCCCCATATGCAAAGCTCTCTATCTTCCTGAAGCTAAAATGGCATCATTCATGTCAAGGAGAAATGCCATCAGTTTTGGAGGAACCCTGTATTTTTCTCAAGTACAAGCAGGGGGAATTAAAATGTCCATTGAGAATAAGCAAATGCCATGGAAAAAGTAAGAGGTATAGTATCTCAGTGGCTTAATGATGCTGGAGATGATTTTTGCTCCAGTGGTTTGAGTCCTGGCACTGTGCAGTAGGGTGAGCTCCCATCATTTGCCTCGGTTTCTGCCCATCCAACAATTGAAAAGCATGTTACACAAGTAGATAAATAGGTACCACTTTGGTGGGAGGACAAGCTAGTGCTTTGTGTGGACAGTCAGAATCCTGTTGGCATTGACCTTTCTCAGTTGTGATGCCTATTTGCAAGGTGGCTTCAGTGGAGGGAGAGGACTCCAGATGCTGCTGCAGGATGCCGTTCATCTTTCTTTCGGGTATGGAGCTAGTTTGCTCCCTGTGGTATCTTGGAAAGCACACGAATATGAACCAAACAGGGCTAGCAGTCTTAGGCAGCCAAATACTACTCTTTATTAGTTTCTGGGCTAATGAAACATAAACATACACTAAACAAATACAAGAAAATGGTAAGGAGAAGTACATGAATAGAATATTTTGGGAAGACATGGTTTGCTTTCTCAAAGGCCAAACAGGAACGTTCTTACATTTTATTACAAATTATATTGGATTTCTGTTTGTGTGTCTCTGTGTGTTTCTGTCTATGTTATAATTTAACATTAAAGTACAGTGGACTCAAATGTCCAATGACTAAGATTTTTTTTTTCCAAATTGAAATATTGTTACTAGGATCATAATTGTGGTGGGAACTTTTTGCATTGATGCTAAATCAAGAGTGATGAAATCTGGGATGCAAAGATGCAGACAACCACTAGGTGGCAAAAAGTTACCCCAAATTCCAGCCTTTTGCTGCCATCCAGTTCCCAACCAGAGTTCTGCAGCCTAGAACTAATGGCTTGAATACTTGAATGCAGAAACATATCGTGTTTCTTCGAAAATATGACTGAGTCTTATTTTCTTTTGATCTCCCCCAAAATGGCTAGGACTTCTTTTTGGAGGGGGGGTGTCTTAATCTCTTTGAGGTGCAGGAAGCAGTGAGCACGGGCACCTCATGGCTGCTTGGCTCTTTAATTGCAACCTGCAGATCAGCTGAGCCAGCAAGAGCTGGGAATTCTACCGCTCCGGGAGCCTGGAGATGTTTCCAGGGCACTCTTGCCAGTCCCACCCCTGCCCACGGTGCCAGGCAACCTTACAACTGAAGGCCCCTCTCTTTTGCAGCTCACCTTGTGGCTCTGGAACAGGTGACAACCACAGTTTGTGCTCCGCCAGGCCTGGAGCTCAGGTTTTGCTCAGGCTGCTGCTATGATGAAGCAGAAAGCCATGTGGCCCATCAGAATTGAGTCCCCCCCACTTGTGCCTGGCTGTTGGGCCTGCTGCAGCTACTGTTGCTGACCTCGCAGGAGCTCTTCACCCTCCTGGCTGCACTGCACTCATCAGCCCTCCTGGGCTGCTTCTGCCTGGCGTGAAGCAACATGGCTCAGATCTACTGTATGACCTCTGGAGCACCTCCCCTGCCACCGGCCTGCCAGCACCCCCTTCGCCAGTGGTTGTGCTGCCCTGAGTGAGCTCCATGGTGGATCTGCAGCAGGAAGAAGGAGGAGATCTCCCCTTTTTCCTATGCATGCCAAAGCATGTGGCCACAGAGCTGGCAGCTTCAGCAACAAGCAGAAGTGCTACGCCCAGAAAGAGAAGGGCAAAAACAGTATTTGCACTGCCCCAAGGGGCCAGTGGGCTGCAGCTGCAGCTGGACAGTTGCCCCTCCCATGCCTGTACCACCACTCATGCTGGCCAAGCCCATCCCCCCAGGCTTATTTTCGAGGTAGTGGTAATATTAGGCCCACCCCAAAAAAATTAGGGTTGGGGTTATTATTGGGGTAAGTCAGGTTTTCCGAGAAACACAGTAGTAGTGAGATGCTACATGGCAGCACTTTCTCTGGTTGATAAAGAATTGCACTAGTACATGTTCGTAGCCATTTTTATTTATTTTTTGCTAATCCTCTTCCTTCAAATCTAATGTGGGATAGATTGGGGAAGAAATTAGATAATATCACACATGCCAACCTAATTGCTTTAGTAGTAGAATCTGGTACAAGAAGCCTTTCAAAATTATCCAGCAGAATGTCTAGACAGATTAAATGGGTGGGAGATTCCTTAATTTCTCTAGGAAAGGAAACATTTTCAAATGATTTCTCAAGGGCAGGATCTTGAGATTCAACTGAAAAGAAAGCAAAACATTGTAGAAATGGTTGTACCATGGAAGACAGACCCAAAGGTGTTTTTTTCAAGAGGCAACGGCACTTTCTGTTTTTATTTTGAAGATGTTTCACTTCTCATCCAAGAAGCTTCTTTGGCTTAGAGTTGAAGAAACTTCTTGGATGTGAAGTGAAATGTCTTCAAAAAAAACAACAACCAGAAAGTCCAGATACCTCTTGAAAAAAAGCACCTTTGGGACAACCATGACCTGGATGACTGAGAATCCTCATAGGCATGGAAGACCTACTTTTCTGATATATCCTATGGGCTGCATTGTCACTAAATAAATGCCAAAATTTCACTCTCAGTTCATGGGAATTTCACCCAAGTTCTCCTTTGAAATAATGTCAAAAGCAATTTCTTTCTGTCATAAAAGGTGTTGGATACATCTGGCATGGTTGATATCAGAATGAAAACTAGTAGGCAAAAAAAAATATGTTTCTTGTCCTTCAAAATAACCTTCCTCAGCATAAATCCATGATATTGCTGAATATTCTGAGAATGAATTCATAATACTGTATATCACAACTTAGAATGCTGAACCATACCAATTCATGTTGATCCTTACAAATGATAAGCTAGAAACTACTCCATGAAGGACTGAGTGTTTGTATCTAACTAAGAAATAGACCTGGACAGGTTGTTTTCATCTACATTATGTTCTGAAGATGATATTATATACTCATATATAAGTGTATATATGTGTGTGAGTGTGTGTGTG
This sequence comes from Oxyrhabdium leporinum, assembly GCA_032468155.1. Lineage (NCBI taxonomy): Eukaryota > Metazoa > Chordata > Lepidosauria > Squamata > Cyclocoridae > Oxyrhabdium > Oxyrhabdium leporinum. Next base: position 90,425 of record JANHFL010007298.1, read on the forward strand.
TGTGTGTGTGTGTATATATTCTAATGACAGAAGATAAAAATAAAATTCATTTCGTTCATACATATTATTTTCCATAACAAAGTCCCTTTGCAGCCTTTAGCAATTGTTCTATTACTTGAGATGTTAAGAAACTATAAATGTCCTTCTTGATTTAATGTGTTTTCTTAATGGCTTAATGATGCATAACTCAAAAGAGTATTAACAAGTGCTAATGCACATTCATATAACATCCTTCTAGTAGCATCTTGGAAATGTGCAATGGATTCCTTTCTACAAAAAAACCAGCCCCATGAATTATGTACCAATCTGTCTAAAAACTAATAAATATTAACCATCATTCTGATATTATATTGTGTCTTGATTTCATCAGCTTGTTTTGTCAAAAATCTAGTTAAGATTGGCGTGCTTTCTGCTAAAATGTGTTCAAGTGCACCTTTGCTCATTTTTGGCTCATATATAGATGAATGAAATCTATTATACACGTCCAGGTGTTCCAACAGCTGTAGTTGTCACCTAAGACTTATTCTCTAGGAAAGAAGCCAAACATTGCAAAACAGAAATAGACACCAATGTATAATTACAAAATACTTTTATTTATTTATTTTTTTAAAAAAAATCAAGCTTGATGTACTTAGTCAATGCCATTTTTGCAGAAACTGCGTAATACATATACATCAGCTAAAACTGGTCTATAGCAAGCCACTCACATCTGCATCCAGATTGGATACCACAGTGAGCCTTCCATAATCCATAGGTCTTTTGTGATCACTGCAACCAACAGAATCTCTCAGGCAGAGCTTCTAAATTGAGAAGCAAATCAGAGTCAATAGAAATTTTCAGTCAAATTTGGGCATGGAAACAAAGTCAATGGATCTTTACAGATTTTAACACTGGGTGCTATCTAACAAAATTAAATTCAGTGGTGAAAAATGTAATGTTCTACGTTTAGGCAAGAAAAACAAAATGCTTAGGTACAGAATATGTGATACCTCACTCAATAGTAGTAACTCCGAGAGGGAACTTGGAGTCTTAATGGATAATCTTTTAAATATGAGCCAGCAGTGTGCTGTAACTGCCAGAAAAGCCAACACAATTCTAGGCTGCATAAACAGAGGAATAGAATCAAGATCATGTGAAATATTAATACCACTTTATAATGCCTTGATAAGGCTACACTTGGAATACTGCATCCAGTTTTGATCGCCATGATGTAAAAAAGATGTTGAGATTCTAGAAAGAGTGCAGAGAAGAGCAACAAAAATAATTAAGGGACTGGAGGTTAAAACATATAAAGAATGATTGCTGGATTTGGGTATGTCTAGCTTAATGAAAAGGAGGACTAGGGCTGACATGATAGCATTGTTCCATTATCTCAGTGTTACCACAAAGAAAAGGGAATCAAGCTATTCTTCAGAGCACCCGAGGGCAGGACAAGAAGCAATGGGTGGAAACTAACCAGGGAGAGAAGCATCCTAGAACTAAGAATGAAATTTCCTGACAGTTAGAACAATTAATCAGTGGAACAACTTGCCTCCAGAAGTTGTGAATGCTCCAACACTGGAAGTTTTTAAGAAGAGATTGGATAACCATTTGATTGATTACTGGTGGAGAGGTGCTGAAGTCTTTTAGGCTGGTTGATTGTCTCTTTTGCATAGTCTACAGATGTTGTTAATGTCTACATGTCTATTAATGACTGATTTGTCAGAGTGCCAGAGTTCTACAACTTCTCTCCCTACAAGTGAATTAATTCCCTCAAGACCTGACTATGTTGCCAGCCCTGGGGATCCCAGGGGATGAGGGAGATTTTGTGATGGCTCCCTTATTGTGGTTGACATTATCCTCTCCTCTTTTGTGAATCTTTTTATAGTTAATTTTAAATTGTGATTGTTTTCTTTTTAAAAAAATATGTGCTGTATATTGCTCTCATGTAAGATGGGTAGGTATACAAATATGACAAATAAATAAATAAAATATACAAGTATATATCTGACCCATAAAAACAGCTGCACAAATGCTGCCTATTGATCTGCTTGTGCTGCTTTCAGTTGGGAAAACTATGAAATTGCAGGTTGAGAATGTAGCCATATGAATGCAATACACAGAGGCCTGTTTATTGCAATGCCCTGTTTCCTTCAATAGTCAACCATTGCTTCAAAGACAATAGGAGGATTTTCAGCATTATTCCGCAATAATGACTATTCAAAGGTGTGATTTCTAAGACACAAGATTCAGCCATCATGACAAGTAACCATTGATTGCCTAACCCTCCATGAATTTGGTTGATCCTCTTTTAAAAGCCTTCAGGTACTTAGTTCCCTGGAGGTTAACACATTGGGTAAAACATTTGCACTGAAAAATGAAATATTGCTTTTTTTTAACAGTGAACTAGTACGATCAGCATGGGATCATAAAGGGATGTGTCAGATACACCCCTGCCTACCTGTTTGCTTTCAGCCTACAGGTCTGATATATATATTTTCAAATAACATTTACTTTGTCTTGGCACCAAAGAAGATTAGTTGAGAGATGGAATTGGCTCCCTGTTGGGAATTAATCAGAGTTTAAATAGCTGCCTTTATTTTCAGCGTATGCCATCTCATGCCATGTGAGTTAAAGCTATGTTATGCATGGAAATCTTACCTGGGAATTTTATTTCCAACAAATATATAATATTACTGAACAGAATTCCTCCCTCCGTCCCTCCCTGACTTCTCTTCTCTTCTCTTCTCTTCTCTTCTCTTCTCTTCTCTTCTCTTCTCTTCTCTTCTCTTCTCTTCTC
>JANHFL010007298.1:93873-105446 GCA_032468155.1 Oxyrhabdium leporinum
ATGGAGCGATACGTTCAGTACTATTTTTATTTAATGACAAAGTCCCAACGTTATAGAACTGGAAACAGGCAGCGGGGAGGGAATTCAAATGAAAGCATTTCCAAAGTATGGCTATCTGCTTGAACCCATTCAGTGGCATCACCACTTTTGGGAGTTGGTTCTGTCATCAAAGTGCACCTACCATTAGGCTATTTGTCGCCAGCTTTCAATCTGAGGGACGGCGTAGTGGCTCAGCAGTTAAGATGCTGGGCTTGTCATCTGAAAAGCCAGCAGCCCATGTTCGAGAACCAAGCTCCATACAATGGTGTGAGCTCCTGTCTTCATCCCAGGTCCTGTCAATAGACTGACCAAGAAACAGACTGGCAAACTCCAAGAAGCAATGTAGTTGTGCATGGAGATGGTACCTCAGTTTGCTTATTTATTGGCCTCCCACCTCACTCTTTTTTTTTGTTTCTTCCCTTGGATTTGCCACCTCTTTATTGGGTTGCTAGTCTTGACTTTTGCCAGGCCTTTGACTATGTTTACAGTTGCCATCTTTTGATCTAGGTAAAAGGAGCTCTTTCCTTCTAAAGAGTCAGTTTGCATATCACTGGACTGTTGAAGGTATCTGTCTTCTTGCCTGGCAGCCAGCAATGCCTGCACAGAAAACATCAGCCCCTCTGAGCTTCCAAAAATATGTTATCCCAGGAGGAATTCTTAGCTCGAGTCAACTCTGGTGGGAACAGGACATTAGTGGCAGAAAAGAGGAGTGAATATGACTGACAACTATGAATCCTGGTTTGAAATGACAAGGGTAATAAAGCAACAATAGCTCTCTATTTTTATGCCCAAAGGAACTCTCTCAGGTAAACTCAGCTGAGAGAGAATAATGTCCTAAAGTCACTTGGATTTGAAATGGATCTCCCTATTCTAATTCCAACATTTTAAGCATAATATGGCACTGGTCTAATTTTCTGTACACTTTAATTATCCCATCTCAAGTGTTTCCTGTCTCACATATGAAGAAACCTATGGAAATGTTGATAAGGTGATAAGCAGGCAGTACTTCCCCAAAACTGTTTGAAAGGACAAGATATCACTATATTGTATTCTCAGTAGGTGGCAGCAGAAGTGTACATTAGATGGGAACTAATTTCGGACTGGTTCAGAGAGTGCATGCTTTCATTTAAATTGTTTATTGGAATCAAAGTGAATTCTGTTTGCACAGTGGGAATCACTGATCTTGGTTAACAGAAAGGATACCTAATGCATTTAGACTTTCCAATGACTAAAGTTCAGGCAATTTGGAATTTCTGCCTTAAGGTAATTGAAGTTGTAACATCCAAAAATTCCCCAGAAGCTGTAAGAATTATTCTGTCAGACAAACGCTGCCCAGTTCATACGGCATTATGGAATTCTTTGACATTTTTGCATCATACATTATGTGTTTGTTCGCTAGCATTTTGTACATGACTGGTAGAGTAATATCAATATTTCATTGCTGGATTGGGGGTAGGGGAGGAATTTGAGATATTCATCAGTTCTCCCTAATAATCAGTGAGAATTTCTTTTGCATCTTTTAAAAGTAAGAATAAACTAAAATGCATGCATCTCTTCATAAATAAGATAGGAAGCACATGAGATTGAACAATTTAAATGTGAGAGCAAGTTAGACCAGTACCATATTAGATAATAGATAATGTTAGATAAAGAATAACTGTTTCTTCTGATGAAGCAAGGGGAAGACAGCTGTGTTTCTTCCTTCTATTTTTTGTATATTAGACTTCAAAATAGATTACTTATCCTCCTCTTAAGACTTTTGTTTATGGCAACTAGTGACTTCAAAGGAAAGATGTTTCTTGCCTGTACACTGTAATTATCAATATCTTCTCAAGCTGAATCCGCTGCTAGAGAAATAATTGCTATCTCAAGTTTTGATTATTATTATATTAAACATTGCAGATTACTTCTTTTCAGGGGTAATTATGATGTTTTTTATTCTTTTGTTATGCTGGTGTCAGGACATTCTAGGCTTGCCATATTGCTGTTACTAGAACCTCAAGATCTGCCAACCAAGCTTTGTTGGAGAAATTGAGTGAACAGCTCTATAGAATGGACATAGAAAATCAAAGTTTACCTATTAGTGATTTCTTCCTAATTGAAATCAGCTATACCGGGTCCATATTTTAACCCTGTGTAGTATAGATATGGCAAAGTAAGTGCAGATGGGCCACATGAAACTCTATAATTTGATTTTTATACTCCCAGATTCCTCCAAGTTTTTAACCACATGATTCTTAAACCACCACCCCATTTCTTTCCTCTTTAATGTTGTGTCTCCTTGACTAGGAGCAATCACTGTAATATATATATATATATATATATGGTTATATATTTTTTTTTATTTACTGATGTTCTTAAAAATTCAGAGAGACTGGTATAGATCTATTTCGGGCTTATTTTGCCCTCATCGGCCAGACATACTCTTATGGGATTTGAACCCGGGTTGCCTGCAATGCAGGCTTGTTATCTTAACCACTGAGCCACGGGTTCTCCTCCCTTTTTCATCAGCAACACCAAGTAGGTTATGTGTTTTGTTGTGAGGGAGACTTGGTTACCCATATATGGGAGGAAGATATATATAATCATATATATATATAAAAAAAAATGAATTCACCGAAAGATTTCACATCCCTGCAAAAGGAAAGAAATTGTTTCTAAAATACAAATATTAATATGTTTTATATGTAATATAAATATTTCATAGGAAACTAACATATGTTAGAAACTATAAAATTAATTGAGACATAAGGAATTACAGATTGGTATTTCATTGTCTTACATTTACTCAATGAAGATAATGGCTTAGGAAATTATATTACATTTTTCTATAATGATTGTAATAATTTGTAAAATATGGGTATCAGTAATTAATTCATACAATGAGCTTAACCTTAGTTTGCTTAAAAAAATACAGTCTGGAGGCAGTTCATGAATCTTTGTTATAGCTTAGTTATTAAGATTTATTCAATGCAATTTCCAAAGGAGATTTTAATTTGCTTTCGTATCGCATTCTATGGATGAGACACAAGGTGATCAAGGCAAATAATATTTGAATTTCAAGCAGAAAATTTTGCATTCAGAAATCTTAGGTAGATAAACTGCAACCTTCTGCAAAAAATATATATGAAAATATAGGTAAGTAGGAATCTCGTGTATCATCAAACAGAAAAAAAATATAAATCTTTGCTGAAATTAATAGTAGCTTTGTCCTCTGAAATCTTTAGCAGTTTTAAATCCCATCTACTTAAACTTAATATTAGGTCAAATTTAAATTGTTTTTGTTAGGACAAGGTGACACCAACTTCATCTATTTCATGTAGCTCACCATTTATTGTATATTTTGAAATTGATAAGCATACTTGGGATGGTACTTTCACTGACACCACAGCCCAGCTTGGCTTGATATATCTATACCTTTCCATAAAGAGTGATAAAAAGTCTACCGGTAGTTTATTTACTTTTCAAGATATAGGAAGATATGTGAGAAATATTGAAAATCTGACTTTTCTTTGAGCTTACTTGCCAGCCTAGAGGTGAAACTTGGGAGTATATGAGCCATAGAGGCAAAGTGGTTAGAGTGAGTATTGCAGGCTAATTCTGCCCACTGCCAGGAGTTTGATCTTGACCTGCTCAAGGTTGACTCAGCCTTACATCCTTCAGAGTTTGGTAAAATGAGGACCCAGATTGTTGAGGATAATACGCTGACATTGTAAACTGTTCAGAGAGTGCTGTAAAGCACTGTGGAGCAGTATATAAGTCTGAGTGCTATTGCTATATATCAGTATTTCTGAACCTTGGGCACTTTCAGTTTTGTGGGGGTCAACTTCCAGAGATCCCCATCCAGCAATGCTAGCTGGGGAACTCAGGGTTGAAGTTCACAAAGCTTTCAGTGGCCAAGATTGAGAAACACTGATATATAGCAATAGCACTTGACTTATATACTGACCCTTACTCTGAATCATCTAACTTTCTTTTCAAATTAGTATCCAACACCACAATTTATTTGTTTGTTTATATGTTTGTTTGTTTATTATTTATTTATTTATTTTTTCCTTTCACCTTTATTATTTTTATAAATCGCTCAAGGTGCTGAGCATATCTAATACTCCTTCCTCCTCCTATTTTCCCTACAATAACAACCTTGTGAGGTGGGTTGGGTTGAGAGAGAATGACTGGGCTATAGTCAAGCAGTTGGTTTTCACACCTAAGGCAGGTCTGGAACTCACAATCTTTTTGGTTTCTAATCTGATGCCTTAACTACTGGACCAAATTGTCTAACTATATAAATAGGGGCTACTCTGTAATTATGTGTTGGCCATCCTTTTTTTTTCTGAAGATCCCAGTCAAGATCTCTTGTATCTACCAAAACCTTATTGCTGTTTTCATAGTGAATTTGTTTTCTCCTAGGAAAAGACTAACATTAACCAGATTTGTTCCTTCTAATGTTTCTCTCACTTGGATGCATTGGAGGAAAGCATTTATTCCCATCTGATCTGTGACCAGTTCTTTCAAACATCTGTGAAAAATCAATGGGGGATGGAAGTTCTCTCTCTCTCTCTCTCTCTCTCTCTCTCTCTCTCTCTCTCTCTCTCTCTCTCTCTCTCTCTCTCTCTCTCTCTCTCGTTTCTTTTCTATGCCATCAGCTGTTTAAGAATTCTGAGCAAAACACAATTATTTTGAGGTTCATGTATAAGGATTAAATTTCTGTACTGAAGGATTTTATTTCTTACTCTGTTTGAAATGGTTTCTGCTGGTGTTATAGTGGTGCTTTATTTTATTTCTTTGTTTTCTTTTATAGAAAGCTGCTAGGACTTAACGGTTCCTCTCTCTGTCCCTAATACTGCAACTAGGCTGGAGGCTGCAAGCTGTATAATCTATTCTATTTACTTATTAAACTTTTTTCTTCTCTCTCTGAATATGTGTGGGTGTAATATATAATTCTGAGAAGGACTTTATGGTGGAAATTGTAATTGGTGCACTTTGCTTCCTTACTCTAAACCATACCATATTTTCTTGCAGATTTCAAGGAACTGTGCCAAAACTAAAGACATACAGCTGCTTATTCCCTGCTATTGGAGGTCTCAAACCAGATTTAAAAGTGAAACAAATGCTTCTGTCTATCCTTCCAGATGCCTATCTGCTTTTCCAATTATCTAGTATAAAAAGATCTCAGATTTTTTAGACTATTTTACACTTGCGACATATCGGTCTGCTGCATAAATAAGGAAACTAACCTGGCTGTAGTATAAGGCAATGTATATTTTATGCCTAGATTTTAATACACATAAAGTAAAATCCTTCAAGCTAAAGCGCATGTGTCTTTTATCACATATTCAAACAATTTTTTTAACATGATTACTATCCTATTGAAAAATGAAGAGTGATGGCATTCTAGACCGAAATATATTTCTGAACTGTTTAAACTCCCCCTCTCCAGTTTCTTACCTAAAATTATTCAGACTTGATGGCATCATATGCCCTAAAGCACAGTTAAAATAAGAGTTTCAATTACTGCTGTAACTATATGTAATTACTACAATACATAATTAATTTGGTTATGCATTCTAAATAGAGTGTATTGCAAAACATGAGGGAGGGAGGGAGGGAGGGAGGGAGGGAGGATACAAAAAACAAAAGAAAAAACAAATGCGGAGGTGTAGAATAGTTGGTACCTGTCTCAATAGCAGCAACTGAAGGAGGATTCTGGGAGTCCTAGGGAACACCACTATATGAGCCAGAGGTGTGCTACAGCTGCCAAATAAGCCAATTCAATCCTATGCTGTATTAACAGAGGGTTAATGAAATTTTAGTACTGCTTTATAATGCCTTCGTAAGACCATACTTGCAAAATTGCATACAGTTTTGGTCACCATGATAGAAAAAGATGTTGAGACTCTAGAAAGAGTGCAGAGAAAAGCAACAAAGATGATTAAGGGACTGGAGACTAAAACTTATGAAGAATGGTTGCAAGGATTGGGTATGTCTAGTATAATTAAGAGAAGGATAACAGTAACGTGATGGCAGTCTTCAAATATCTAGGGGGCTGCCACAAAGGAGGTGGGGTCATTCTTTTCACCAAAACATCTGAAGGCAGGACAAGAAGCAATGGATGGAAAATTATATGGAGAGACTCAACCTAGAAATAAGAAGAAATTTCCTGACAGTCAGAACAATTAATAAGCGGAACGGCTTATCTTCAAAGTTGTGGCTGCTCCATCACTGGAGGTTTTTAAGAACAGATTGGGGAGCCATTTGTCCAAGATGGTAGAGGGTTTCTGGCTTCAGCAGGGGGACTTGAAGACCTCCAAGGCTCCTTCCAACTCTATTATTTTGTTAATTGAAGAAGAGAAGAAAAGATATACAAATCTGCTCTCCAATCACTGCAATCAAGTCTTTGCAGCCAGATCACAATCACAATTTCTTGAGAGGATTAGAAAGTACTTAAGAATCAAGTGATATGCCATTTATTTTATATGATTATTGACCAGGGCTCTCTGAAGCAGTTTTATGTATATTAACTACCTGAACTGATTTAAGGAATTAATAGTTTATGAAAATGATCAGTGAATGATAATAACTTCCATTGCATTCAGGAAAAAGATCATGTTTCCTTTCTTATAAATATATTTTTCTGTTGCACAAAATCCAGGATATCAGTCTGAAATGTTTACACCAATGTTACCCATGTTACTAGAGTTCATTAATTTCAGTTACAAGCTTAAGAGTAACTTTAGATCATATTTGAGAAAACAAAAGGTTAAAAACAGCAAACTTGATAAGCTTCCTCACCTCGTAAAACTTTTCACTCCTGTAAATTGCCTCCCGTTGTCACAAAAATCAAAATCTGACAACCTGTAATAGCTTCCCGTTATACAGAACAGAGCATTTTTTCCTCCCCTGAAACTTAAGCCAGAACTGAATTTCTAATCAGATCAAGTTGTTTCTTGACTGACCTGGACCACTCCCAAGCCATCAGTGTAGGTTCAGGAACAGAAGCAGATAATCTCTGCCAAGCCATCATTTCAATTTTGGACTGGTTCATAGGAACAAAAATGCCAAATTAAAAGACAAGCCACTTGCAGTGTCTTATATGTAACATTGATCTCAAAATATCATTCACTCAGCTGCTAACAGTTTATTAGTAACATTTCTCCTTTGAAACTTTATACCTTGCCAAACTGTGAGTTGTGTGATTATCACTTTTTCCTCCTATTTCATTCAACCCTGTTCCCCTAAACACATTTTGTATTGTTTAATCTTGAACACAAAGTCTGTAAGGTAAAAATGATTTATTCACCGACACAGAAATGTGGTTACCCTAGAGGACTTCAATTCATTTGTCAATAGCTAAGTACTACCAATGCAATTACCTAAGTAATATAAACTTTCTTTTTTCTATTTTGTGATAGTTGTAGAAATTAAAGCTTCTATTACTCCATGGGAACCAATGGCATTTTGAATCTTAGTCTATTTTAGGGCTAAAGATTAAAAAATGTAAACCTCAGACTAAATTAAAAAGAATATGAAATGAAATGAAATGAAATTGTAAAGAGGAAATCAATTTTATACATTAGAAGCTAAGATGTTTTACAAATTAAATTACTTTCTATAAGTGAAAGGACACCGGAATAATCAAACTAAAAAGAGTTTGCTGTCCTGCCATCGACTACTTTTGAAAAAGATCTAAATAAATGACTTTAAGATTTTTGAATCTGATTTTTTAAAAAAATTGTAAGACTGCCACAGGTACCATAAAAATGATCTAAAAATATTATAATATCTGTTTTGGTATTTTAAATTTGGAATCTGATGAAGAATGTCACACATATACAATGAATCATTTACTAAAATCTGTTTCACACATACCCTCTCTTTTTAGTTAGTCCTACACTATTATGGAACTCTATATTACAAGCAAATCCATAAACCAGGTTTCTACCCCAAATATAAATATTTTTGTGTCAGTGGTGTGCACCACTAATAAATATACAGGAAGATCCTGACTAACGACCACAACTGAGGCCAGAATCTATGTTGATAAGTGAAAAATTTGTTAAATGAGTTTTGCCTCATTTTATGACTTTTCTTGCCACATTTGGGAAGTGAGTCACTGCAGTTGTTAAAATAGTAACATGGTTGTTAAGTGAATCTGGCTTCTTCATTGACTTTGCTTGTGACAAAGTCGCAAAGAAAGGTCACATGACCCCAGGACACTGCAACAGACGTAAATAGAATTGGTTGTCAAGCATCCGAATGCAAATCACATCACTGTGGGGATGGGGCAATGGTAATAAATGCAAAAAATGGTCATGTGTCACTTTTTTGAGTACCATTGTAACTTCCAACAGTCACTAAGTAAACTGTTGTAAGTCAAGAACTACCTGTACTCCATCATTAAACACAAGATCATGGATTGCACCGTCGGCTGAAATCTTCTGTCCCTTTGTCAAGCACGTAATTAGGCGTGGCTTGGTGCAAAAGAAGAGACAGAGTGTAGGTTCTGTCTCTAGATAACATGTTTATTCAGTGCTGGACAAAGGCAGGTCCTCCCATAAGCTGGAAGAACTCTGAATGCAAATTCAAAGAATATCCAGGTCCCTTAAGGCTCGGACTTCATTTCTGTCATTTTGACACAGGAACTTCCTGACCAACCGTCAAAAGTTGTCAGAATCGAGAACAACCCCTTTCAATTGACTGTTCTTGGCATTCTATTGTATTATATATGACATCTATCATAATGTCAAATATTTGATACCAGTAAGACCTTTTTAATCTATACTGCATGTGATTTTATTTCCCAAACTAACATGGAACTCTGTGAAACTATAAAATAGAATAATGAACACTGTCTGTGGCTTATTCCCTCCCATTGTTTCATTCAGACTGACATACAGCATTTAACTTCCAGTACAGGTAATCCATGTTTAGTGACGGCCTCCTTCAGGAACGCTGAAATAAGATTGTAAGCACACTTGTGATTTTGCTTAATGACAGCTTCATTTAACAACTCTTCCCATTTTACCCACCTAAGTAGGTGGATTGGATTGAGATAGAAGATAGACTTAGACTGGCCCAATGTCACCATGCTAGTTTTCATGCCTAAAATAGAACTAGAATTCACAGTCACCTGGTTTTTAGTCCAGCTTCTCAACCACTACACCAAACTGGCTCTCTTTTATCCCAGTGTTTCCCTTATCTAAGCGAAAAAAGGGGAAAAAATAAATAAAAAATATTGCTTTTTTTCTTATGCACATCCCTTCCCATTCCTGAATGCCAAGTCTCAAATTTACTTTGTCATTATTTTTTTTTAAAAAAAGGATAGCATAGTGATTTAAAACATCAATTTTTAAAACAAAAGTGGTAAATTCCATATCATGTACATGATATTGTATATGTAATATTATCAACAGGCATACTTTGTTTAGCTGTCCGTTGATCTGTATATCCCTAGCAGTTACATCTCTATTCATTCTCTGAATCAAAGTAAGTTTGAATGAAATAATCCCTTTCATAATTTGACAATCCTGTCACGCTCATTTGAAAGTAACTAATTCATCAAGTAGTTCAATGCACCAGCTACGCATCAATGCATAGAAAATACAAGATTTTAAAATTTAAGCATGAGGGATTTAGTTTATCAGGAGCTATGACAGAAATTTGTGATCCTTCACATATGAAGAGTGAAGAATAAGGATCCAAATTCTGCTGTTGTCACAAAATCCTGCAGAGGAATAATTCTGGAACAGTGCTTGTTGTTTTCCAAATATCTACACTAGCAGAGGAATGAGCTGATGAAAATCTCTACTAATATTCAGTTGAACAAAATGTATTTAATGGTAGCTTTGAAGGAACAGCAATTCGGGTGAAAAATTGAGCTCTAAAGAATGTTTTGTAATCACCTAACTTCTGTTTGTCTTCCTTATCTTTCATTCATATCCAATAAATAATCTAATGCTGGTTTTGGTTTATAAGACTAAACAAAAAAACCTAGATAAGGACAACAAATAAAAATTTGAAATGATAGCACAGTTAGTGAATAGCAGATGTGGAAAGCAGAGCTTGGTTTAAAACAAATGATCAAGTAAAACCATAAATTGAAGTTTTAAATATAACTTGGCATAGAAACTGCCCTCGAGTGACCCATGGACCACATCTATCCCCATAACACTTCAATTATCTTTTAATCATTCTATGAAAAATGTTAATCCAACTCTTTTATATACTGATAACATTTGGTTCAGTACATTAAGGGAAGTAAAAGATTGGAAAAGCTGAAAGTTACCAGTAAACAGAAGTATTTAGAGAAAAAAAAATAGTATGAAACTAAAACCATTGAAGTACCAAATACTTTAATTTGTCTCCAAATATTTCTTAGTTTAAAACTATGCACAGCATTGTATATTTGCAGAACGTCATGCAAAAATATCCACACACTTTGCATTAAATAATTTTACGTATGTATTTATAGCCTGCCTTTAATTTTTTTATAAATAAGTCAAGATAGTGAACACACACAATAGCCTTCTCCTCCCCCCCACCCCCAGTACAGCAACAGTGTAAGATGAATTGGGCTGAGAGGAAGTGACTGGCCATAAGACATCCAACTGGTTACTTGCCTAAGGCAGAATTAGAACTCACAGACTCCTTAACCTACAAAATGTTAAAAATGTTAAAGATATAAATGTATTTATTGAAGAAAAAAATGCATATGAAGACCAATTCTATTAACATATCAAATAAATGAAAAAAATGATTAGGCTGCACTATGAACTTTTAATGTTTATCTGAATATGGCTGCAGACTTTTTTTTTCTTTATGCAGAAGAAAACATAGGAATAAAATGTGGGAAGAACATGAAAATGATATTCTACTGAAACCCTTATTTTAATTTCTCGCCTAAATCAAAACTATATTTTTCATTTATGTGGTTGGTAATTACCACAATTATTTATCACAGAATGAAAAATAAATAAACAGACAGTAGGCCAAGATATATTGGCAGATTTCTAGGTTACTTTGATTATATTGCCCTGAAATTTCTAAGCCCAGTTGTCTAGGAGTAGCCAGTTGGCCTCACGGAAATCTGAAAATCAAAATAAAATTTAATTTGAAATTCAATTAAAATGTAAATATTTCCACATTTCCACCACAAATATTTTGAAATTTTCCACATTTCCACCAAAAAATATTTGTACAAATATTTTGTGGGTGTTATGGCAGGAGTCCCCAACCCCCAGTCTGTCGTTTGGCACTGGGCTGCAGCATGTCAGTAATCAGGCCGTGCAAACAAATGAATGCCCATCCATGGGATGCAGGCAGCACACAAAACCATATCTGTGGGAAGAAAACTGGTCCTGATGCCCTAGAGGTTGAGGGCCGTTGTGTTATGGCATGGATGGATGGGTAGATAGATGATAGATAGATAGATCCATCCCATCATCCATCTATCTGTGTCAATATCTATATCTATCTATCTATCTATCTATCTATCTATCTATCTATCTATCTATCTATCTATCTATCTATCTATC
>JANHFL010007298.1:154922-166531 GCA_032468155.1 Oxyrhabdium leporinum
GGAAAGGAAAGGAAAGGAAAGGAAAGGAAAGGAAAGGAAAGGAAAGGAAAGGAAAGGAAAGGAAAGGAAAGACTGAACATTGGGTTCAACCAATGGCTTGAAAACTGATTTACAAACCAATGGAACAAACCAAAAAAATATTAAATATTGAAAACAGTTGAAGACCAAATCTTATTGTTTATGATGTTTAAGAGAAACCATATTAGATGCTCTAGGAAAAAAAGTTTTAGAGATGCAATGACAAAGTTTGTGGATGGTTTCTCACCATGGGCAAATTAAGTTTGGAACCTGCGAAGGGCAACAACAAGGAAAGGGATGAATTGAACAAAGGTTCTACATCAGGGCTGTCAAACTTGCAGCCCACATGCTGGATGCGTCACACACTGGCCATGCCCACACCCGGTTTAGTGAAGTGGGGAAGTCATGATACATCATGTGACAATGCCATAATGACGCAAGTTTGACACCCCTGTTCTACATGAATGTGTCACATCCTCTGAAATACCATATTGCTTTCATTTTTCAAGAGTGCAGAACCTTAGTAGTCATTCTATCTTGAGTTAATCCATGTGGACGTAAGAAAGAAAGAGATTTCATGAAGATTGCATACATGTTGCAAAGTTAATAATCACTAGAGAAGATCCTGATGCTTTGTAAAGTTGAAGGCAATTTTAAAATTAGCCAACAAAAATCAAAAATTAGCCAACATAAACTTGAACTTTCAGGATTCTATTGAAGCAATCATGGATAGATAAACTTGGTGAACTGATTTCCAAAACTGAACAATAAAGTTTTAACTATTTTTAGCTAACAAACTTCACTTTATAGAAACTATTTCCATACAGGCTTAATATTCAATCTTAAAAACAAACTAAATTTATTGGAAAGGAATGTGAGACTACAAGCAAAATTTTCTAATTCTGTTTTTAAAGGTGAAAAATTCTCAATATTTCTCAGTATTACAAAAAGAATTAAAACACAATTTATTTGCAGAGTTGCTGAACAGTTTAATGTCTAGAATTATAGGGCATTCACTGCCTGGATATATTCCAGCTCTTGGCTGTATATTCTTTCCAACCTTGAGATTCTGCATCTCAATGAATCCTTCATAAATGTACTGCCTTGTTAAAAAGTGTATATGAAGGACACCATTGCATATCATAAATACTATTATGTCTACATAATTATTACAGTCAGTTCAAGAGGCTTATATTGATTCATAGATTTTGTATTGCATAACGAAATTGTCTCAAGATAGAAAGAAAAAAGATTGACCAATATGTGAGTGCTGTTCTGTTTAAGAAAAAATGATGGATTTATTTTTGTTGAACATATTCACACTGCTTCCCCACAGTATCTTTCAGCTCCCCTTCTCAGCCTGATTCCTCACATTTTCTGTGATAAACCCTGCAAAATAAATATTTGCAGTATGCAAGGATCATTTAATTAAACAAATACTTCTTTTTCTTACTTTAAGATTGTAGGGCTCATATTTTGAATGAATACTTCCCAATTAAATTTGCATTTATGCCTGTTCCTCCTTCTCTCATTTTTAAAGGGTTTTGAAAACTAGTTTGGTACCCTCAATTAGGTATTTATTTATTTACAAGATAAACTTTTGTATGCCCTGTGTCATAATAAAAATGCCTCCAAATATGAGAAGGTTCAAGAACATCCTTCAGCTGAAACCTGTGAGTCTTAAGATGGTTAAGAGCAAACCCCATCTTCGTTATTATATTTCCTATTCACACTTTTGTTTTTAAGGTCGCTTGGATACATGAACTCATGTGCAAGCTTCAGTCATCTGATTTTTAGCTCCTGAATCATTTTTGTGAACTACCTTACTGGCAGTTAAGATGGAAAAGCTAGGATTGAGACAGTAGGTACGCTGTTCTACCATCTGACTAGAATTGAAGATGGGAGAGGCTATGTTAGACAATTTAGTATCCTTTACTACTATTTTGCAGATCACAGTTTGAGAGTTGTTTGTCTAATAGCATAGTTGCTATACTCTCTTGAATGTTTCTTTTTTAATCCTTGAGAACTTAGATGATTATATAAACAGAAATAATTAAGTGCTACTTAAGTATCTCCATATTCTATAACATGTATTTTGAATGCACTGTGTTCCTTGTTAAGTGGGGAAAATGTGCACACAATGTCCCATTGAATATAAGAGTTTTATCTGGCAATGTTCACTTCATTCTGGCCCAGGAGGTAGATTCAGTAAAGGGAACTTTGGATAATCTCAGGTTTTTTAAAAATGTTGTTTTTGTTCAGAAATATTAGCTATCCACACAAGGTTTCTGGTTGATATAATCCTTCTTCCATGCCCGCTATTAAACCCAAGTTAAGAAATAAACTAGCTGACAGGTAGTAGGTGAAGAGAAAACTATGGAGTGAAGGAAGATGCAGAAGTAGCAAAACAATTCTTTCTTCAGATGGTGCTACAAAGAACTGCAGTGCTGACAGCGAGTAATAAAGGATCTTGTGGCTAGCAGAATCCCAAACTAGACAGTGGCTGACTATAAAGAAGAGGCAGTTGCTACCGACTGCTTTGTAATAACAAAAAATCATCACTATGATGTCTAGTTTTGCAAAAGAGAAATGTAATGAAATGATAGTAGCATGAAACTACTTATCAGCAGAAGACATTTGACAATCTATAATGATAAAAAGAAATCACAGCATATATTTGGCAAATCAGCCTAGCTGAATCTGACCTTTAAAAAAAAAAAAAGTACTGGAGAAAGAACTTCTCTAAAATGAGCACTGAATCTATAAATATTAGGAACCTGCAAAAGAACTGGCAAGAGTTTTGGGAAGCATTTATCAGATGTTGTATGGGTAATTGCATGTGCAGAAGCCAGCTGTTTGGTTTCTCTTGTAGCTCATATCAAAATGGCCATGAAAAGCTGTTTTCTGTGGCCAGAAAGGAGAAGGCATCTCCACTGAAGGTTAAAATGACCAATAGGACCAAGGCAGGTCCCAACCTCTGACTACATCATCATGTTTGTCATATCCATGACAAAAATATTGTCACGAGAAAACTCACATGAGAAATGAGAAAACTCACTGCTACTACATCTCTTTAAAGACATCAGCTCAAAATTTGATGAAAACCTGACCTATGCAGCTTCTTTCTCACTTTGTGAAATCGCCTCTGAAACAAATTGGGATTTGTATTTCCCTTTGTATTTTCCTGACATTTTCTTTGCAGCCTACCTTAATTGCTATAAAATATTTTAAATATGATAGGGAGGAAAATGCTAAGAGTACCACAATGTTGTATGAGAAACGGATATGGATTGATGTGTTTGTTGCTTCCAGTTATCATCAGTCATGATGAATGTTTTCTGGAAGTGCAGAAGCTACCTGTTTCATCTTGTATTTTTAACATAGGAATGGCCTAAGCATTATTAGAGAAAATATAACCAATTACACATCAATTGCAGCCGGTAAATTTACCCAATTGATCAGAAGAAGTTTAAACTTCTTCAGTTATACATAAATTTGTGCTGAAAAAGGGAAGCGGGGATAGGGAAGTTACAGTGCTTTCAAACTCCCCCCACTTTTTAAAATGAAATTTCAGCCATCTCATCAGGAATAGTTCACTCATCTAATGCATATTGGAATATGTCCAAAATATATGGCATCATCTTCTTTTAAGGACCCCATAATCCCTTGTGGGATGAAGTCTGGGCAACTAAATGGAGCTGAGTGTTTACTGGCTGGATGCCCTTCTTGTCACCAATGCAGAGTTTTTGTCAACAGATATAGTCTCATTGTGCCCAGAGTGAGAAATATCTACCTCTACCTAGGATCGAACTCACAGCCTCCTGATTGTGAAGTGAGAGCTCCACCTCTAGGTCACCAAACCACTTATACAAAATATATGGAATGACTTGGTCCAATACAACCACAGAAAATAGAACAGACTAGGTTCTAGATGATTTTTGATGTAGCACTACTGTTCAAAACTGAATCATGCTTGCTCTATAAATTATGAATAGTGGAGCTAATCTTACCAAGGAAATTAAATAATCATGTAGATGACTTTGTATTAAGAGTTAGCAAGGATTTTTGCTAAAAAGGATGTTATACATCCTAGAAATCACATTTATATTAGGAAAAACTCTAAAGTCTACTACTGTATTTTCTCACTGGTAGTAAGCTACAAAATAAGATACTATAGCCCAAAGTTTCTCCATCTCACCAATAAGATAACCAATAAGCAGTGAGAGGCTGCCACAAAGAGGAGGGAGTCAATTTATTATTCTCCAAAGCACCAGAAGGCAAGACAAGAAACAATGGATAGAAACTAATCAAGGAGAGAAGCGACCTGGAATTAAGGAGAAACTTTCCAAAAGTGAGGACAATTAGCCAGTGCATCAGTTTGCTTTCAGATGTTGTGGGTGCTTCATAACTGAAGGTTTTTAGGAAGAGACTGGATAGTCACTTGTCTGAAATGGTATAGGATCTCCTGCTTGAGCAGGGGGATGGACTAAAAGACCTCCAAGGTCCTTTCAGCTCAATTCTGATTCTGATTCCCAAATAAAAAGGAGTCACTGCAGAGTCCATGGAAGATATTTCCATGGTCACGTGACCAGTAAGACATTACAGAAACATTGTTACCTTCCCACTGAAGTGGTACCTATATTTCTACTTGCATTTGCATGTTTTTGAGCTGCTAGGTTGGCAGGAGCTGGGGCAATGATGGGAGTTCACCCCATCATCTGGTGCTTGGGACTTGAACCTGGGTGGTTGGATTTGTGTCTTGACTTCTGAACCACCACGTTGCTAACTATATTGAGTAATAATTACTAAAAGAGAGAGAGAGAGAAAGGAAAGAAAAGAAAGAGCTACCAAGTGAAAAATTGGGAGAAGTAATTAGGACCTGCAAGATGTATTGAATTTGCCATTTTACCTGCATTCTCGTCTAAAATTACTTTGCATATTGGAAGTAATCTTATATTCCAGTTTGATCAATGGAATCTACACAAGATAAATGTAATTTTAACAATAGCCTTCTAGGTTGAGTGTGGCATTCTAATGAGAGAGGTGGCCAAGGAATGATGAGCTTCAATGTCCTTTCATTTATGCTATCATTTCTTCAGCATTTTTCAGTCTCCCAGGTTTTCTATACTCCCATGAAATCTGGTCAGAAGGCATAGGGGAGCTTCTCTGAATAGTATTACCATGACCACTAAGAGAAAATCTTGTTCTTAAGAAACTGTTAGAAACGTTATCTTTGCCTAGATAATCTATTTACCCATTTCTTAGCACATAACTCCAACGAAGAATTCTGAAACTCCATCTACAATGAGGTCTATTAGTCATAAAAGAAGCTTAACAGAGTTTAAAAACAAATTTAAACAATGGATATTTCATACCATTGTTCTAAATGATGTCCAAAAGAAAGGAGAAGGAGAAGGGGGAGAGGAGGAGGGGGGGGGGAAAGGAAAGGGGAAGGAGAAGGAGAAGGAAAATAAATGTTATATAGCATCAATGTTACTAACAAATGAGTATCTTCAATGTTATTAAGAGATGAATATCTTATAGTTCATATATCAAGAAAGTCCACCTTCGAACTAATGTGTGGTGAAGGGATTTATCTATCCATAAATATCAGCATATTATTTTTAATAACAGAGAAAGCAAAAACAAAAGATGATTTAAAAATATGCTGGCTTCTCTGGTGTGTATTGGCTGTTGCATATTAGTTGGAAGAAAATTTTAAAAAGAAAATAATATATTGCTCAAAGTATCCGTCTAAAAGAGGGCAGCTTGTTAACATCCACTGAAATAGATACTGCTGCACTACTGCACTAGATAAGAATATATTGCAACATTGTGTTGGAGGTATTTCTTATTTATACCTGTCTTAAAACACAATCAATATTTTTATGTGTCATAATTTTATATTAAAACATACATTGCTGATATTATATAGTCAACAACTGCAGTCTTGAATCTTTGATTATTTTTATCTGCCTTGCTTTGCTTATTTTTCCATTACATTATTATTATTATTATTTGCAAACAAAGTAACCATGGTGACCATGAAAGTATAAACAAATAAATAATTATCCAAGCACACTTTTTAACAAGTTTCAGAACAAACAAGTAATGCAAAGAAGCATAAAAAAGACAGTCATTATAAATCTTTACATAATAAAATTGCAAAAGCACAAGACTAATTTATAATCACTGAAACAATAACACTGTTTAAGACATTCAATCTCATATCTAAGATAGCATTTTTAAAAAAAAATCAAATATAATCTGTAAGCAACAAAAAAAATTGAACTTCTGTATCTTATTTTACCTGGCTAAATATATTTTACAGTATTAACCATGTTGTTTCATCCATTCTCTTACAGCTTTCTCTTGCAAAGATCATGCCACTGAAGACGACTGAAAAATGGTTTTCTAGGGAGCGTGGAGGAAGAAGGGTGAAGGACTTTTTTCCCCATAGTGATAGCTAGAAGTCATCTTCACTGGGTTGTTTTGGTAAATGGTGCAGGATTGTGCACAGAATACATGGAAGTTATTCTTCCGCCCCCAAGGCAAAGATAGGGCCATGAATAGTAGTTTACTCATTTAGTTATGAGCTGACCGGGAATATATATGAAGGTTTTATCTATTTTTGTACAATTGTCTCTCCATCTGTCTGCAACTTCCCATCCTTCAACTGATTCCCAAAGAAAGACTTCATGAGAACATTATCCATTGTTTAAATAATGACATTCCTCACAAAAATGAGAATATTATTCCTGTTTGGCATTTTCAGACTACTTTGCTAAAGGGTAGTCATGCTTTTGAATAATTTCTCTTCCTCTGGAAAAATAAAAATAAAAAATGTGGAAATTGTCCGTATGGTTTCTCTGTCCTTAAACATGGTGGAAAACTTTGGAAGGTCATTCCTAGCCAGCTGTAGCTGAAACCATTATTACTCAATGTGGATCTCATCCAGTAAAGAAATAGCTATGTTTTTCTGACATAATGTATGATCTATGAGATCTTTCTTTTCCCTCTCTCTCTCCATGCCTCCCACTCACTCTCTACTTTCTACTTTATCCTGGCATAAATGATTTCCTTTTAATATTGTCAAGCTTTCTTCTGACCAATGATAATCTATATTCTCTGGAGAAAATCACTGGGCCTATTGCCCACAGACAGCTTCTTTAAACATAATGCTAACTCTGTAAGAAGTAGAGACAGAAGCAGACATAAATATGCTAATGAAATTGTTAGTTTAGCAATTATTCTTACAGACCATCCCACCATACCTATTTCATTATCCCAGCTCACATTTTCTTCACTTAATCACAATTATAATTGTATTTATGCTAACATTCTATAGATAGTGAAAAGGGGGAGGAAAAATAGACTATCACATACATCCACCCTTTAGCAATCCACAGTTGAAATCACAAAATATTAAGTATAGACTCTTCCTGTACCTAAACAATGCAACACATTATATTTGAATTCATAAAATAACCACATATGCGGTGAACATTGAAAAGGGTAAGGCTTCAATCCTAGGTGCCCTCTTAACTTTTTTGTCCTAGTGTGGGAATATCACCGGCAGGTTAGCCAAGGTTTTAAGCTCAGAGACTGCAGAAAATAGGAAATACTAATACTTCCATGTTGGAAGCAACAATGTGCTTCCATGTTGAAAGGATTTGCTGGTGACATCACTGTTGTCCAGGAGATGCCCAGTTGGGGGCTCCTTTCATGTCAACAATTTTGAAAATTTGAATGGAAAATTTGAAAGATATATAATCTCCCTTAAATGATGTTTAACCAGTTAAGGACTTATTTAAATTTCCAGCCCTATCCATTAAAAAAAAAAATGGATTAAAATGTGGAGGTAACGTTTAATGCCTGCTAGCATTTTTAAATTAAGCAGAATAGAGTTTTAATCTAGAAAATTAGCAAATGCAGATTTCAGAAGTTCCCTGGGACCCAAATTTATACTCTAAAAAAAAGAAAAGAAAGAAAGAAAGTAGAAGTGAAATGAACACTTAAAAGAGCTGAGCTGCAGTTTAGCTGGACAATTCAATATTTGTCCTTTTGGGGAACGCAGGATTGGTCTGCCAAAGAAGCTGTCATATAGAAAAGTGGGTTGAGGGTTGCTCTGTATATGCGTACAGCTCAGAAATGATGATATGCTATATTTGTATTTTACTGTTGTCAAAAGAAGTGAAGAATCACAGAAAGTCCTAAGTAAGATGGTGCCAGAACTATACTATATCACATTAAGGGTTGAATGCTTCCAAGTAAATTGTAACCATATCCTGCCTTCTACAGTTCCAGCAACATTTTGGACTATGTTGTTAGATATATTACTTTTGAGTAAGATGGCAGGCAGGAGTTATATAAAGCAATCTCTTGTTTTGATTAAACAATATTTCTGAATCTGGTTTCCTTACTGAGTCTTTTTTTAAAACAGGTGTTGTTCCCTCTGTCCTACCATCACACATTGAATTCCTTCAGAAAATAGAGAACATAATAAAATGAGTCTATGCAGACATCAGTAAATACCATAGTTATAATTATATAGGTAAGGTTCTTATTAAAGATGCATTATATACTTCAAGCACATAATAAAAATATAATTTGAATCAGCTCTTGTCTTTGGATCTCAGTTCATTATTCCAGTCCATAAACCTTTTTCCTTCGGTGTCCAGGAGGCTCTTTGAATCTTGAACAAAAGTAGCAAAAAAATTACTGATACCTAGTTTACATGGTGTTTCGTATTTTATATATTTAATTTCATATAAATAATAACTTCATTATATATTTATTTATTACAATTTCATAAAATATGTGTTTTTATATTTAATTTTAATTTCATATAAATAAAAAAAACTTTATAAATCAATTTATTATTTTATAAAGTTATTTACATTACTACTAAATATTTAATAAATATTAAGATTTCTTATGTTTAGTCATTAGCCAATTATTACATTGAACTTTTTTATTGTTATTATTATCACAATGATGGAATCATAAACTAGCCAGATAAGTTGGATTTGCACTAAGCACGACATGAGAGAATGGGAGAAAACCTACCCCAAACTGTTTTAAAACTCTCCAAACTTGGCATGTTCTACAATACAACCACTAAGTCTTTAAAATGACTTAGTGGATGACCTTATGTAAATGCATCTACTGAGAAGCAAACACATTTCTTTAAGAAAGAAGACTTTAGTTTTAACTACAGAAAATCTTATTTGTTTTGTTCCACAATTCTTTTAAATCAAGCTAAGTAATTTTTGTTTAAAGGGGAAAAAAATAAAACTCCCTAGAAAGAGTGTATGTTCTTGTCACAGATGTCTTCAAATAGTTGAACTATCTGCATAGAATGAAGGATGAAGAAATAAACCCAATCACCCTTCTGCATACCCAAAACAAACCTCTTCTGGACTGCATAACATAGTTGTGTAGAACCAAGATGCTACATCAGATAAAGATAAGGTTAGTTAGTCCCTGTCCTAAATCTAGTGATGAACACTTCACAGCTGTGCAAACAACTGTGGAAAATAATCAGACAATGTGTCTGGTCTATGGAAGATACAGAACAAAGATGCTAATGATCAACAAACATAACAGAAACAGTAATTGAAGTGTAGCCATCCCTGCCATGTCCAGTGTTTTTGTGAACTTTCCTAGAGCAAATCAAAAGTAATAAGTGTGCTGTTAATTATATCAGTTAATGAAATAGTAAAATATGGAGTACCCTATGGAAGAATATATTAAGCAATAAAGCAAATTTAATAGCAATGAAAAAATACTTAAAAATATAAAACAGCCATAATAACAGCACTTAGACTTATATACTGTTTCACAGTTCTTTACAGCCCTCTCTAAGTGGTTTACAGAGTCAGCATATTGCACCCAGCAATTTGGATCCTCATTTTACCAACCTCAGAAGGATGGAAGACTGAATCAACATTGAGCCTGGTGAGATTCGAACTGCTGGCAATCAGCAGTCAGCAGACTTAGCCTGCAATGCTAACCACTGTGCTACTGTGGCTCAGTATAATATAATACCTCTCCCCTAAAGGATTTTTTAAAAGGTTCCCAGTTAATGGGGAAAAAAGTTTCCCAGTTCCAGTATCTCAGGAGTTGCCACAAAGAAGAGGGAGTCAAGCTATTCTACAAAGCACCTGAGGGCAGGACAAGAAGCAATGGATGGAAACTAATCAAGGAGAGAAGCTAAGAAATAATTTCCTGACTGTTAGAACAATTAACCAGTGGAACAACTTGCCTCCAAAAGTTGTGAATTCTCCAACATTGGAAGTTTTTAAGAAGAAGTTGGACAATCATTTGTCTGAAATAGTATAGGGTTTCCTGCCTGGGCAGGAGGTTGGACTAGGAGACCTCCAAGGTTTTTTCCAAGTATTCTATTCTATTCTATTCTATTCTATTCTATTCTATTCTATTCTATGCACCAATTCAGGCGAACCAGTCTTTAAATAATTCACTCCCCCACTACCAAAGTGGATCCTGGGCACTGCAAAGGAGAAACGGGCAATGGAGCAGCCAGTGCAATGGACGGAAAAGGACTTTTCCCCTCTTTCTTCTCCCTGCTCCTCCTCCTTCCCTCATGCTGACCGCTCCGTTGCCCATTTATCCATTGCAGTGCACCACAGCACACAGGACCCACTTTGATAGCGGGGAGGGGGGATAGTTTAGCAACCAGTTTACCCAGGGTCAGATTGACCATTGCAGGAGGCGCATCACACATTTGCAGCAGAGCTGGCGGACAGGAATGGGCCATGCTTCCCATGGCAGCCAACCTGACCCTGGGAGAACCGGTTGTTAAATTATTTGAATCGAAATGGGTCACCTTTTTGTAGCCAAAGGCTTTACTGCGTGAGTAGAGCTTGTTTCCTTCATGAAATTTAGAGATTGTTAAGAGTCTCCAAATTTGGAGACTGTGCATTTTTAAGAGTAAATGCCTACTATAGTGCTTACACCACTGTGGCCATCTGTTGCCTACCTCAAAATGCAAGAAAGCATTCTGCTGATCAGAGTGGGATGCTACCTGCCCCTTGAGAGAGTCCTGCTTTATGGGGGCAGGATTTACTGATGAATAAGGATGCAAAATCTTGAGTTAACAAAGAACTGGAGTTATTTCCAGAAGATCATGAGGAATGTCACACTCTAGGTATGGTTGTCTTACAAGATTTAGATAGACCTGCATTTTAGGCACATGGAAAATTAAACCAAATAAGCTAAGGAGGTTTTGACTTATAAACACAATTTATTTTATTTCATTTATTTATGTATTTTTATCACACTTTTATTATTTTTATAAATAAGGCAGCAAACATACCTATTATTCCTTCCTTCCTCCTTCTATTAAGAACTGTGCTGATGCAGTAGTTAGAATGCAGCATTGCAGATTAACTCTGTCCACAGCCAGGACTTCAATCCCGACTGATTCAAGGTTGACTCAGCCTTCCATCCTTCCGAGGTTGGTAAAATGAAGCCCCAGATGGTTGGAGGCAATATTTTTATTTATTTATTTAAAATTAAATTTATATACCGCCCCATTCCAAGGACTCAGGGCGGTTCACAACTTAAAA
>JANHFL010007298.1:166631-178613 GCA_032468155.1 Oxyrhabdium leporinum
AGGGTAGGGGCCCCCACAGAGAAGGCTCTACTTCTGGGGGTCACCAGCCGGCATTTCGCCGCCGATGGTACCCCCAATATGTTGACATTTGTAAACTGCTCTGAGATCCTGCTATAAAGCACTATGGAACATGGTATATAAGTCTAAGGGCTATTGCTATTGCTATTTTTCTCATAAAAACCACCCTTTGAGGTGGGTTGGGCAGAGAGGCAGTAACTGATCCAAGGCTTCTGGAACCAGAATTTCCACTGTTAAGCAAAGTGTTAAGTAAGTCATGCCCAATTTTATCATCTTTTTGACATGGTTGTTAAGTGATTGCTGTAGTTGTTAAGTGAATCACACTCATTTATTAAATCCAGCTTTCTCCATTGACTTTGGCTGAGAAAGTTGCAAATGGTTATCACGTGACCTTGATTGCTGTAACCATTGTAAATACATACTGGTTGCCAAATGTCCAAATTTGTCCATAGGGATGCTACTATGGTTGTAAATGTAAAAACTGGTTGTAAGTTGTACGTTTTTTTGACGCCAATTTAACTTTGAACCTTTACTAAATGAATGATTCTAAGTCAACAACTACATGTAGTCTTTTGTATAATTTGCTAGCTGAATTAGTGCCTAGACAGCTTTTTTGTTTCCCCAAGTTGGCAGCTTATTTAGTTGCAATTATGAATTAATCTAGAAATGGAATTATTCTGTTAAAAAAAACACAAATGTCTGAGCACTTTTTCCTACTGCACAGGACATAGTTTAACTTTAAGAAATGACTGGAAATCTCCATTAAATTCCTGACTGATTCCTGATTGAATGAATTGCTGTGAATGACAGAAGATTGCAAAAGTTACAGAACTAGAGGAACATAGAACAAAAGTGAACAAAAATAATGTTCCATTGAGGATTTAACCTGTAGGCCCAACCTGTGGTGGAAAAAAAAACTGGATTGGACTAAGGGTTAAGTATCATTGTGGGTTATTTGACAAGGGTGGAAATTTGGTAGTCAGAAAGGCAATTCCAAATATCCCATTTTCCTGGAGCTTTCATGCTATAGAAGGTCAACTCATTTTAACTCAATTAAGGTAGAAAACATCTAAGTCATGACCTTCAATTACAACAGAGGCATGCAACTCAGCATATTAATATCATGGTTGTCTTGCTATTAGTTACTTGAAGTTGTTCTTAATGTGCCCTTTCTCTAAGCATTTCCATTCTAATTGCCCGACAGCCTTCTATTTGCTGGGTTTTCATGTCGACCTGGTCTCCTTTCTTTCCCCATGCTCCTTCTAAAAAATGCAAGAAGTGATATTGTTGTGGATAATGAGAACAGTTTAGTTCAGGGCTGCGAACAATATTTGGTCCAAAGGCACAATTTGTGCATAAAAGATGCCCAGGTGGGGAAATTCCATAACTGGGAAGAGTCAACTGAATGTGGGAATAATTAAAGAAAACATGAAGGGAATGAAAGTGAAATATAAAAAGCCATAACACTTTGTAAGATCTGTCATCCAGAAAAAATAAAGCAGTATGCTGCTCATATTTGCTGAGAAGCAACAGTGTCTATAGCAAACTGCAGTTACACCAGAATAACATGCTATAACATCATAACACAAAAACTGCCATTACATACTTCATTCTCAACTTGTGTTGACACTATGAAAGTGGTGGCATTTGCATGATGATGTTGAGTTACTACTAACCCACCTCTTCTCCTGTATAGACCTGATAGAAATTAAAAACCTCTGATCTGCCCCCCTCCTTTTGGCACATCACTGGCTCTATTGAGAGGCAGGAATCCCCCAGAATAAAGGGAGACAGCAGAGGTAGAATTTACATATCTGAGGGCAATCTTCTTTTCCTGATTTCACACACACCTCAGAATCAAAGTCCAGGACAGGAGCATCGTAGTCTGCACATCTGCCCAAGAAGCACACTTGCTAAAACCAGTACATACACAAACCACATCCTAAGCTCACACCAAGGACCAGTTCCCCTATAAAACCAAGTCTTTAGACTTCATTTTTTTCTGTAGCTACCCTCCAAAACAAATCTCTTTGTTCTTGGGAATAAAATCAATCTCCTTTCTCATAGTATATCTGGATTTCATTTTTTATTTGTGCTAGTACCACCCAGCTCAAGGAACCTCCAAATAATTCTTCTAGCAAATCCATGTTCAAAAGAAATGATTGTATATTCTCCCCAAAATTCAAAGGAAAATCTACAGGCATACACATGTGTCTTATCCCAGTGCATGTGTCAGGGTTCCAACTAATAGACCCATAGCAAGCAAAACTCCAAGGCAGGTAGTTTCCTCAAATAATAGCTTTATTGGATATATCATATTGGCACAGATCTCGTGAAAAACAACTCTGAAGTTTGTCATTTTCTCAAAACAACCAATCACATGGTCCAATCACACCGGTGTCTGGTTGCCTGGTGACATCACTCTTCCTTCCACTGACCAGGTGTGAGAATGTCCTTGGTTCCCAAGAGAAAATATTTTGTTTTGGCTACTAAATCACAGCTATCTCAAATCCCTCCTCCTATTCCTCAGCTCCAGTGTAGCAACATTGAAGCTCAAAAATATGGCTTCGGTCAGGTCAGTTTCAGGGTTGACAGCATGTTGTAATAATAAGTAAAGTAAAGAGCACGCAATTAGTAACAATTCATCTTCTCGGCATTCTTGTCAATCTCTGCATTCTTGTCAAGTCAGTTTGGAAATTTCAGACATACAACCATCCAAATGCCTGTTCTGCTTCCAATGCATTTAAAAAAATAGTATTTTATTGGGTATACCTAGACTAATGAAAAGAAGGACCAGGGGTGACATGATAGCAGTCTTCCAATACTTGAAGGGCTGTCACAAGGTAGAGGAAGCCAAATTATTTACTAAATCACCTTTAGGCAGGACAAGAAATAATGAATGAAAACTAACCAAAGAAAGAAATAACATAGAACAAATGAGAAAATTCCTAAAAGTGAGAACAATTAACCAGGGGAAGAAATTGCCTTTAGAAATTGTGGGTGTCCCATCACTGGCATCACTGGTGCCCCATTTTTAAGAAGAGACTGGATAGCCATTTATCAGAAATAGTATAGGTTTCCTGTGAAATCAGGAGGTTGGACTAGATGACCTCCAAGGTCCCTGCCAACTCTGTTACTGTGAAACTGGTCTTAGTATTACTAACAATATGCTGTTCAAAATCTCTTCTTAGAATTTGCTATTATCTTTAATTTCTGTGCTTCGCAACAAGGCCACACTTTCACTTTTTAACATTTTTAAGAACCCCACCATTAAGACAAATACATAATATATATCCAAATATATTATGAACTGAAACAAGCAGAATTTATTATTCATCTGTAGAGAAAAGTGTTTGCATCAGCTACTTCATCCTGAACTTATTATTCCAATTATTTTCAAAATAGAACAGGAAATAAGTGAATCAAAACTGCAAATCTTCAACTAGAATAAGGGATTTATTTATTTATGATGCAATCTTTCTACATTTGAAAACCTTATTTACATTTTCATTTCCATAAATCTTAGCACTAAATGGCTAACTGGAATAATGACAAAGGGTTTCTACATAATAAATACAATTTTCATTTATAAAATGAATAAATTAAGATGCACGTCGAAAGAATTTAAGTTTTTATATTATTTGCTTATTAAAATGTACACTTAATCTCTTTGAAATTTCACTACTGGAACCACATATAGTTTCATTTTGAATTGTTTGAAGACAATGCCAGTAAATCAATATTCATTATGTTTCATTTGCATATCATTAATTATGTTTAACAAAGGGGAAAGACAATATTATTATACAGTCTTTGGAAAGGGGAAAGAAGAAAGGACAGAGTAGCATGATTTTCTAAAAGGTCTTGTATTCTTTTGTTGCAAGCTCATATATTTTAAATGTAATATTTTATAGAATCTGTTCTAATTACATTTAGTAATAGGTTTAAGTATGCTCTGCGTCTTCTCAATGGAGAATAATTTCTCCCAATGTTAGATCCTATCCTTTTAAGCATAAATCATTGTTTTCACAAGCTAACGAGCCTGACATCCTTTTTTTCTTTCTTTTCTCCTTATTTTGTTTTTGCTTTAGCATGTTTTTCATCCTGGAAAAATTAGTAATCACATCTGACTAAAATGATTTTTCTAATGTAAAGTGGGAACTTAAGATATTTCTTGAAGGCAATAATGTGTTATGTATGAATGGGTACATTTGTAAATATACAAATATACAGTATATATACACTTTGTTTCTGGATAATTTAACATTCCTTATTAAGCCAAACATTCATCATACTGCTATGTTTCAAATAGAAAAAGAATTTCTGAAGCCAAAAAACAAAACAACAAATAAGAAGCATAGATCCAATCTAATAGATCCATAGATCTATAGAAGGTATTAGAGAATATATCCAGAGTTGTAGTGATATTTTTTAAATCATTGCAAATATAGGCCAATAGGGAGATCTCTTGTGCTTTAAAATAATTAACACTTATGTTAATATTTCTCCTGTGTTTTTTTAAATTTTTAATATTTTTGAAGCTTCTTGATCCTTCATTTTGCTGTACATAGGTTTTTTTTTCTTTTCTTCAAGAAAAACTATGTAGAATGGTCTTATCAAGATGAAAACAGGAATCATTTGCATTTATCAGTCCCACACATTGCCATTATGTATGATATAAAAACTGACCACTTATTTTTAAACAAGTGCACAAGTCATTTGTGCATTGAACTGAAACACATAAGATAATATATTATGTGCATGAAGAAATATAAGCTTAAAAAATTGGATAATAGAAAAAAATAATACTTGTTTTTGTAATCAAACATATTTTTTCCTGCAAAGGAAACTAGGAACTTCTATTTCTTTTGGGGTTTTTTTTTCCTCAGAGGGAGATCTAAACTTAAAACATGGACTGTGAAAGCTGTTAAATAGTGGAACAACAGCATATAACCTAGAGTTGTGGTATCTCATCACCAGTCATTTTCGAGAAATGATTGAGTGGCCATTTATTTGGGATAGTTTGAGGTTTTCTGTACAGGGCAGGGAGTTGGTGTAGAAGACCTCTAAGGTCCCTTCCAAGCCAAAGATTTTATCTAATGGTTTGTCATTGTCTTCCTCCAGGATTTCTGTCTCCTAGGATGTCTTTCAATTTGGGCAATGCATCCTAAGTAACTTGGTGTCAATCCTGAAGCTGACCTGGCTGTGGCCATTTTCAGGCTTCAGTGCTGCCACAATTGGAGCTGTGGGAAAGGGAGGGGGAAGTAGAGATAGCTGGGGTGCTGTAGTCAAAATAAAATACTTTTTCTTGGGAACCAAGGACATGCCCACCAGGTGTGCAGGAGGAGGGGACTGGAATCATCTAGCAACTGGACTGTATCCTGATTGGACCATGTGACTGATTGCTTGGAGAAAGTGAAATAACTTTTATTTTTAATTAGGTGAAAACCGCAGGAACATTTAGAGTCGGTTTTCACCAGGTCACGCCAATATGATACGTCCAATAAATCTATTCTTTGAGGAATCCACCTGCCTCGGAGTTTTGATTGCTGTGGGTGTGTTACTTGGAACCCTGACACTAGGGCTGATTTATTAAAACAAGGGCAACCAGATGGTGTGCCATCTTCTGAGAATAATTGAACTATTTTTTTTAAATAGACATAATTTATTGTGTAATTATTGTTTTCACACTATATTCCAAAATGTAAGTGAAACTAACAAAAAAGCAAACATATAATAAAACTAGATCTGATCTCTATACTGCTGTGCATTTGGTTCCCAGTTTTATCTAGTTCCTGTTAATTTTAATGTTTTTATTGCACTGCAAATCTTCCAGAGTTGCTTGGATAGTGAAACGGGTGGCATATGAATTAAATAAAGAAACACATACGTATAATCCAAATGACCACTTCACAATTAAGTCAACAAATATCGATCTCCATCCTTGAGAAAATTTGCTAATTAAAAAATTAGCAAATGTACTTTCATTAAGTAGAATAGGAACTGGTAGAAACCTATGCAAGGTGCATAAAGAAACACTGGAAACCCATTGAAAACATACCGTAGATACACAATGCAGAATAAGTAAATGAAATAGAATGGAAGTGAGCTAATTCTACTTTGTCTTCCACCCTAAACATTTTGAACCAAGCACCACCTTCCTCCAGGAAGCTTGACTTGCCCTTTTTTCCCATAGCAGAAAACATGACACACCATTAGTTCATAACTGTAATTTATTACTTTGCACATCATCCTTTGTTCCATTATGTCTCAGAATTGGCCTACCGTATTTCCAAATTTAGTTTTCAGGTTCTTTGGTGGTGGGGGGGGAGTGTCCTCATACCTCCTTGTTGTCAAAAGAAAATGGGTGATTTGAAAAGAGAATGTCTAGGGAAAGGTGGCACAAAGCCTAGCGGTCTGGGTTTTTAAAACATACATTGTTCTCTACTTTCAGCCAGAGAGATTATTTTGTTCTTTCTGGAGCATCAATTTTAAAGTGACAGGAAAATATAAATTTGCCTGTTTGTTTTATGGACTTGCATACATTAAAAAAAAAATGAGGGAATCAATTCAGTCTGCAAATACTGAACCTCTTGGGTAAGGAGAGCTTGCTTTTGCCATCTGCTTACCTTCTAAATAATAGTTTAGCTATTTTCCTCCTACTAAACATGGACAGAATTATTTTTCATCTATGTCTATTACACACTCCACAATTTTTGTATTAATGTAAAATCCACATAAAAGTATGCAAGCAGCCAAAGAATTATCCATGCATAAAGAATCCAACATCCCAGTAAAACACCAACCCAATACAAAAATCAGACAACTTGAACAAGGGAACCCTCAATGAACTAAGAAATGGCAAACGACAAAAGAAGAATAGAAAAAGATGAAAACCAATAGTTCTGTCTTCCCACAGTTCTTTGGACACCCAAAAATACACAAACCCCAACGTATCTTTTTGTTCAATTTTATCATTACCAAACACCTCAACATACCATTAAGCAAAAGAACTAACAAAAAGCTTAGACATCAGGAGTGAATATTCTAATGACAGTGCCTCCAGGAACTCAAAAACCTAAAATAAATAAATAGAAGATTATGGTTTCATTCAATGCCACATCATTATTTAGGCTATGTCCATTGGGCAAAAACTGGTAAAAGAATCTATGGCAGCAGTCCTACATAATATATATAACCAAGCTAAATACACTAATATAGAAATAGCCAGAATTATGGACCTCATCAATCTCTACTTATTGTTAACCTCTACCTACTTTTAATTTGTTGGGCAAATATATCAACAAATCAGAGGAAAACTCATGAGATCACTAATCTTAGGCCTCAAAGCAGAGACTACAATGCAGAATCTAGAAACTATAGTATTCCCACATATATATCCAAAGGTATTGAGCTTGTATTTCAATCCACTTGACTGAAACTTGGTTTCCTTCTCAACTTTTCCAACCTCTGACATCCTCTTCAGTCATAGTTCAGAGTATGGAATACTTCTAAGAGTTACAGGTTCTCCATACCTTTGGATATATACATCTTTGGTGGAATCTGATTATATTTAGGCAAGGGGAAAAGTGCATTGGATTATGTATTATCTTTCTTGACCATTTATTTGTTTGTTTATATAGCATTAACAGCTATTTGATCTTCCGAAATCCACAGCTGAAAGATTTCATAGAAACTGATTCATTATTTTTGCTTGTATGGGTATGCAAAGATCAGTTAAAGTTGAAGTTGAAATTGCTATCATTGGATAACAAATATTTTTTTCACTCAGACTCATTGTCAATATTCTTTTCATTCCATGAAAATGTAGACCTGCTGTTTCATATTACCATATATCTTGCTCTGGAACAGCAAGCTAAAAATTCTGTTAAAAAAACAAGAACTTTTGATTTCATGTTCATACCCTAGTCAATCAAATGTTAAAATCTTCTTTCATTTGTTCCAGATCTTTCTTCTCACTGTTGCTGTTTGATTGACCTTTTTCAGGCTCTGTATTTTCAGATGAAGCATAAAATCCTATAGAGTACTAGTCAAACAAGTCACAAGAGAAAAAAAAACAACACCTAAGAGTTTTGTTGCTAGGAGACGCTAGGGGATCCATATAATATAAACTGTGTATGATGTTGTCCTCCACGATGATCAGGCTTTAAATGGTGTATTATAATAACAGTGTTTTTTTTAAAAATCTAAACCTTGATCCACGTTAACATTTTCAGTGAATTGTACAGTGCTATCTGTTTTTGGAATCAATTCATATAAAACCAAGCAAGTTTTTTATGTGTTTAAGGGATCACACAAAGAAGAGGGGGCCCATCTATTTTCCAAAACACCAGAAGGCAAGACAGGAAATGATGGATGGAAACTAATCAAGCAAAGAAGCAACCCAGAACTAAGAAATTTCTTAACAGTGAAAACAGGGGGTTGGGATAGAAGACCTCCAAGATCCCTTCCCACTCTGTTATTCTTTTTAAGTTTTAATGGTTAGAAAACCTGCAGTAAATATGCATTGTTCCAGAAAGGTAGAAAGTTATCTGTCAGCAACTTATTCTGTTATCTAACTTATGTTAATCACTGTCAATTCTGAGTGACCCAGCATATATTATTATTTTTTGCCTTCTCTGTGCATTCAGGAAGCCAGTTTTTCTAAAGTTTTCCAAAGATGTGGAAATAATTTCCCATAGATACAATTATATGTTAAAGAACTTGTAGATTGTGTAGATGGATGAGTGATTCCTAGGCACTATTCAGGTAAGGACACAGATAAACCTCCAAGTGGCTTCAATGACTCTCTAAAAGAATGCAAATGACCAGCTGTCTGCAAGGAATAAAATCCTTCCATTCCCCACCTATCAGAGCTGATGAGACTTCTTGGATGAGAAGTGAAACATCTTCAAAGAAAACAAGAAAGTCCAGCTTTGGGATTCTCATCAGGAAGTAGATTTTCTTCTATATAGGCATGTAAAGTGTTTCAGATTTGAAGGAGAGAAATAAACTTTAGACTGTATGGAGTTCATCATGTAGCAATGATTGGCATCTCCTTAAATCTACTTATCAGGATCAAATAGCCATTCTATACAGCTGCAATGCAATCCCAGGAGACAACATCTTTGCCTACAGGTTGTATATGTACACTCAAAGGCATACCTTTGAATATGAAGAATTGCACAGCCCTAGTATTATATTTCTCTATAGGGTTTTAAAACCATTTTAAATAAGTTGACTCTTTCTTTGCCAGATCTTTCTTTAAAAAACAAAAATCCATTTACTTTTTTAAAAAACTGAGTTAGGGGCAATTTGCTCAGTTGAAGAATCTAGATCAAAGAAACTTAGATCAGACTGAAACAATTCACAGATGTACTTGTCAGGCATCAAGGATAGAGAAAACAAGAATTATTCTCATTACCTAAATAAAATAACCTCATGTTTCTCTTTTATTTTAACTCTATGTTGAATTTGTGAGATTTTTTTTTTGTTCAGAATGGTGAATGAAAAAAATATCTCTTTTAACTAAGAGAAAGGTTGTCTTCCTAGATTATTTTTTTAAAAGCGTGACCATGGTAAGAAAAAATAAATATGTTTCACTTGTAAGGTGCCAAAGATTATTTATACAGTATATATTAATGGAAAGAGGACAAAAGAGGAGACATGAATGTTCTGTCCCAGCCTTCACAAGTACCATAGTGATAAGATGTTTACTTGTGAGTAAAACAAACCCCTTTTTATGAAAGAGCAGTAACAGTCTTTTATTCACAGAGACAAACAAAAAATCAAACATAATTAGTCCCTGGGTTTATCCAAAAAGCCTGAATTGCTGTATACTAGAAATGAATGGTTGTCTGTGACAACCAGCCACTCCCAAACCCCTCCTATTTATTTCTCAGCCAGGGAGGGGCTGGCTATCATTGGCGTCTGCCTCTTCCTGAGAGCTGGCTTACTGATTTCCTTTGCTCTCTTCTCCCTTCGTCTTTGCGCATATACACATCTGAGATGGGCCCCATCTGTTCCTCCCTCTCACTCAGCTCAGGCCCAGAAGAAAGCTGCCTCTCCACCTGGGGGAGGGCAGAAGGCCCGGCTCTGCCTCTGTCTCTGATACTCTTCCCTTACCAGCCTTTCAAAGTCTTTGAAGCTGACCCAGGCCCTCCCCCCACCTCATCCTCATCTGACTCTACAGCTATCTCTGCTGGCAGCCAACAGTCCACAACAATCAAAGCCAAACATGTATTTTAAACCTAGATACTGAAATAAAAGTAGTATAGTCCAGGGGTTCCCAGCCCCTGAAC
Source organism: Oxyrhabdium leporinum (assembly GCA_032468155.1). Taxonomy (NCBI): domain Eukaryota; kingdom Metazoa; phylum Chordata; class Lepidosauria; order Squamata; family Cyclocoridae; genus Oxyrhabdium; species Oxyrhabdium leporinum. The sequence goes on from JANHFL010007298.1 coordinate 176,951, forward strand.
CATGAAACGGCACCAGTCTGTGGCATTCCAGCAACTGGTCTGTGAAAACAAGTGAAGCCCCATCCATGAGATGCAGGCAGGGTGCAAAACCATCCTCCCTCCAGTTCACAGAAAAATGTCTCTCCATGGAATCGGACCCTGGTGCCAAAAGGTTGGGGGGCCAATGAATCAATAATGGACATGTTTTGTCAGTGAGCTGTAATTTATTCCCTTGATCTGTTAAAGAGCCACAGGCCTTTTTTTTCCAAAAGTGCACTATAGAGCTGATATTAGCTTTTGATCAGATTAAAAGTTGAATGGGAGATCTCAAAAAAAGTGCATCATCTCAATTTTTACCATTGAAAACCCCTAAGCCTCTAAATTGCTGAAAAAAATACCGGCTTCCAAGGTAATTGCCAAAATGTTTCCTTACAGAAGCTTCCAATTCCTGTTCCCACCTTTATTTTTTTTTTAAATAAAAAAAAATCAAGAAATCAAGCTATTAAACATAATCCTTTTTACTTCCCTATTTCAAAGATGAAGTTTGCTGATGATTAATTATGTGCCACCAAGTTGTTTTTGACCCCTACATAGATTTTTTTTTCCTCCATGATGATGTGTTTCTTTTTCCATTTTTGAAAGCAATCTACCTTGTTCGTTTGGTCTTTACAATGTGCAGGTTCTTCCTTAATGTGCGCCAGTGCCTTTCATACGTAAAGCAGTGTAGGGAGAATGATGGAAGCTAAGATTATTTGCAAGGATAGAAAGCATGGTGGAAATGACATTATTTTTCCAGAAGTCAAATAAATCATGATCAAAACTTGACCTCTGACAGCTTCATCAAAGAAGCTATGCTCTAATTCTAACCGAATAAAAACAATGAGAGGTGCTTCCTTAAGTTCAGTATTTTATGTCATCTGGGCCTCTATTTGCCTTTCACCTTGTTTAGGCCTCTAGTTAATCTTTATTTTACCTTCATGCTATTATGTAGATCCCAGAAAACCTTTGTCATAACCTGGAGAAGTTCATTCTAAATAACAAAGAACTCCTTGCATCACACATCAGTAGTGGGAGCAGGGAGAGAAGGAAGACAATATTCCGCACAGATGCACACATGCATATATTCTTGTGAAGAAAATACACGCTAAAGAAAGAGTTTTTTGAAACAGTATGTTCAAATTCCAATAGATCTTTGAAGTGCATGCTTGAATAGAGTATAAAAGATCAAGATGAAGAAAAGAATAAGCCTTCTTCAGTTGCATAACAGGCATTGTATCCCCTTAACAATAAAAATATAACACACCAGCAAAAGATATGGAAGAATAGAGATGATTTAAGCCTTCTGCACTGGACGGAATTTGCCAACTCATCATGAAAATCGATCCATGATACAAAACAAGGATTATTCAGGTTTATATCCCTGAAAAGAGAGAGAGAGAGAGAGAGAGAGAGAACAGCATAATATCCCTGACCCCTGTACAATGAGAAATAACTCACCTTTCCATGCTGCTGAGAAAATATAATAGCCTGAAAGGCATGAAACATCAGGGTGATAGGCACCAATGGTAGAGATGAAACATTTTACTAACTTAGAGAGATGACATCGAAATTAAATAATAATAATAATAATAATAATAATAATAATAATAATAATAATAATAATAATAATAATAATAATAATAAT
>JANHFL010007298.1:187981-202407 GCA_032468155.1 Oxyrhabdium leporinum
GAGAGGGATCTTGGAGTCCTAGTAGACAATCACTTAAATATGAGCCAGCAGTGTGCTGCAGCTGCCAAAAAAGCCAATACAATTCTAGGCTGCATAAACAGAGGGATAGGATCAAGATCACGTGAAGTGTTAATACCACTTTATAATGCCTTAGTAAGGCCACACTTGTAATACTGTGTAATACAATTTTGGTCACCACAATATAACAAAGATGTTGAGACTCTAGAAAGAGTGCAGAAAATAGCAGCAAAGATGATTAGAAGACTGGAGGCTAAAACATATAAAGTTGCTGGAACTCGATATGTCTAGTTTTATGAAAAGTGTGACATGATAGCAATGTTCCAATATATCAGGTGCTGCCACAAAAAAGAGGGAATCAAACTATTCTCTAAAGCACCTGAGGGTAGAACAAGAAGCAATGGGTGGAAACTAATTTAGGAGAGAAGCAACTTAGAACTAAGGATAAATTTCCTGACAGAACAATTAATCAGTGAAACAACTTGCCTCCAGAAGTTGTAAATGCTCCAACACTGAAAGTTTTTAAGAAGAGATTAGATAACCATTTGTTTGAAGTGGTGTAGGGTTTCCTGCCTAATCAGGGGGTTGGACTTGAAGACCTTCAAGGTCCCTTCCAACTCTTTTATTCTATTCTATTGTATTTGCAATTTGAGCTTAGTGTCTACTGATCTTCTTGGCTATAGCTATTTTTTGCTGCTTTATTTTGCTATTTTACCAGTTTTATTAGGTATTCTTTGGTTTCTGGTACTTCTGTTCTAGCTTACTTGCATCTAATCTTATCTTGCTTATTTTCCAAACTGATTTTCCATTTTGGTAATGCAGAGTTTGGCTTTTTGTTGTTGTTGATTTTTTCCCCTCCTAGATATTCAGTTATAACTGCAGCTGTTCTATACCTTACTTAGTTTGTTTCATGCAATGAACTGGTGCTTATATTTGATATTGTGTTGTTGCCATGTTTTAATGCTTTTGCTAACTGTTTCTTAGAATAAGCTTTAATGCATGTTATGGGAACTTCTTGAAAATTCATAACATTTCTGAAGGAAGTCTGAATTTTCCATTCTCTATAAGTAAAATGTAGTGTTCTTTTAAAAACCATGTTTATAAACAGATTTGTTTATACTCTAGTGCATATTCTCAGGTTTTTAGTAAATATGCTAAAGCATAATCAAAAACTGGATGGAAGAAGCATTGGATTGATTGACTGCACTTCTTTTCCAGAAAAAAACAGATACAGAAACCTAAAATTATTATAAATGAATAAGGATAGAAAGAAATAAGCATATTTCTTTATCTGTTTAACTATCAGAAGCATTTGCTATGCAAATTAGCAGGTTTACAAAAAGAGTAATAAAATAGGAAGATGAATGAAAGATTAGCAATATTATCAAACAAACGTTGATCAAAGCATTTGATTAGCACTTTGTGACTTATGGTATTATTTGTAATCTGTACCCTTTTTCAATAGGCCCCACATTTATTGAATAGATATAGAAGTAGTGAAAAATATATTAAGTGATAGGAAAAATTAGGTTTACACTGGAAAAAAAATGTATACGTTCATAATAGTAGTTGCAAATAAAAAAAACAGGTAGGGAGAAGAATATGATCAAAATAGTTACAGAAAGTAATACCGTGTTTCTCAGAAAACAAGAAAAGTCCCCCCTCCCCATTTTCCTCTGCCAAAAAGCCTCCATTCCGAAACTTCAGCATTCGGAATGGAGGCTTTTTGGTGAAAGCTTCCCCAAGGGGCCAGCAGGCTGCAGCTGCAGCCAGACAATCCCCCCCGGCTTATTTTTGGGGTAGGGGCAATATTAGGCCCACTTCCCAAAAAGTAGGGTTGGGCTTATTATTGGGGTGGGTTGTGTTTTCTGAGAAACACAGTAGTACAGATAAAAAATTACTACATTGATCAAACTTACACAGTTCTAGTGTTATTATACATATTTATGTCAACATAGTCCCTCATTTTTCAATTTATTCAATATTTGCTACATCCTTCCAGTCACAACACCATTCTTGAGCATATCTTTTTCAAAATCTAGTCTTAACCTCTAACATTCACTTTAGATATATTATGCAAAAATATGTATAACAATATTCCCCCTATTTCTAACTTTTTTAATCTATTCTAATTCTTATTACAACCAATCTTGTTTCCTTTTATTTTAAGAAAAATCCCTTATATCCCTCATCTCTCAACCTTTTGGAAATTTCCCTTCCTCTCTTTTTCACTTGCCTCCCATACTCCTCCTTTGGATCCTTATCTATCTCTTTCGTATTCAACCCAACCATTATTTCCATCTCCACTATTTTTTGCTGCCAATCCACCCATGGGTCTGCCAAATCCTCTATCTTTTTTTCCAAAAATATCTTTCGTAAAACGAAAAGTTCCATTTTTCTGCCTCCTAGTATATATTCTGCCAATTTTATTTCACTTAACTTTATTGTCTCCTCCTTCTTTTCTTCTTGTTCTATTTGTTGTATAGTCTGTTCTATCTCATCTTCTAAGCTTCCAGATATCTCCCATATTTCTTGGATTTCATTATCTTGCTTTCTTGTTCCTTTTTGCACATTTTCAGTCTTTCCAGTTATGTAATAAATCTTTTATCTCCCTGAAGTTCCCCATCACAGTGTTGTAAAAGCTTTGAATAACCAAGATAGTTTCTTTTTCAAGTTTCTCTGATTCCTCCTGATGAGCCATCTTGCCTTATTTTTAAAAGTTCAGGTAGTACTCAATGTTTTATCAGTAATCTATCACCGCTCAGGAGTCTATTCTTTTTGACTTCCTAAAGCCAGCAGGTTACTTGATCTTAACAATGTTCATCAGGAGATATGGTAGTTGCAGTTCTTTATATCCTGCAATTGATCAATTGGTTCCAATTATACAGTTCAGGGGATTTTCCAAATAGCTCCTTAGTTCCACTCTTTAAATTGCTAGTTAGTCAGTATTCAAGAGTTATTCCATTAAATATCCTCCAGGTTTTTAAGGTTAATCCTCTAATGACCATATAAAAAGTGTGGAACAACAGGTAATACAGCAGACCTCCAGGTGTTATTTTCTTTTTAATCAAAATTTTCCAGAGTTGTTTTTCTTATTCGAGGAGTATGATATAGTATATATCCATCACCAGCAGATGGCGCCTTCAGCTTAAAAATCAATGTTAAAAATCATCATTAAATCTATACTGTCAGTTATTTATTCCAAATCAATTCAAAAGAGAGTATCCAGTAAACAACCAAATATCCAGCATTTTCAGATGCCTATTTGGAGTCATGCCAGTAAGATTTATACATCCAGTCTTTCAGCATTTATAGCTTTCACTTATTTCCTGTTAGCGTGCAATTTCTCTCTACTCTGATTGCTGCTTGGAAATATTCCAAAGAGCCTCTCTTTCAGATTATTTTTCTTTTGGGGTCAAATCCTAGGCAAAAAATGAAAGTCACTTCACCCAGCTCCAGTCACTGTCCACTCACACCACTCCAGCACAGTCTTGGTTTCTTCAGCTGTCCCAGCTTCACAGCAGCCATAATGGCTGCCTTGACTTTGTCTTCAACAAAGAGGGAAGAGACCCTGGGTCCAACAGGAGAGCCGCCACTCTCCGCGACCTGCAGAGTGCCCCTCCTTGTACGTCACCCCTACAGTTTCGGCGTGGGGATGCGGAGCCCCGCTCCCCTGCGTCAATCTCGCAGCGACGGCAAACCGGAAGTCTCACACCTTTTGGCATTCAAGGGTCCATTTCAGGGGCTGACCTGGCCATGGTTCCACTCCACCCTCCTCCAGTCTTCAGTAGCTCAGTAATTGGGAGGGCAATCTCAGCAAAGGAGGGAATGAATTGTCTGTAGAAATTTGCGAACCCCAGGAAGCTTTGGAGATGTTTGTGGGTTCGAGAGGGTTGCCAGTCCAGGGCGGCATTGACACACAATATCCTAGGTAATTAAGCTGAATTTGTGATATTCGCACTTGGATAATTTGGCATATAGGTTTGCCTCTAGGAGTTTCTTGAGCACCTGGCACATCAGTTTGATGTGCTCTTCCAGTGTTTTGGTGAAGATGAGAATGGCATCTAAGTATAGTAGGACCCCTTGGTACAGGTTCAGCACCTCATTGATTAGTTGCACGAATACTGCAGGGCTCCCCTGCAGGCCGAAGGGCATGACTTTAAATTGGAAACTCCCGAGGGGGCAATTGAATGTGATTTTCAACTCATCCCCTTCCTTAATCCTTACTCGGTAATATGCCTATCGCAGGTCTAGTTTGTTGAAGACTGTCCCTTTGCTAGGTGGGCTAGCATGTCTTTCATCAGGGGGAGTGGGCAGAAAGCCAGACTAGTATTTTCCTATAGTTCTGTGATTTGATTTTTCCCCATAAAGAATGTCTTTGAAAATATCTATGTACAGTACTCCTTCCATACATAAAAAAGCATGCCATCCTAATTGAAGATCGTGTCCCTCCAGTAATAATAGTCTTCTATGTCTCAAATTTATCCATTCTTTTACCCATGTAAGACAGATGCCTGATAGTATACAGTATATCACAGAAGTGAGTACACCCCCTCACATTTTGTTAATATTTAAGTATACCTTTTCATGTGACAACACTGAAGAAATGACACTTGGCTACAAATGTGCTATCCCCTCAAAATAACGCAACACACAGCCATTAATGTCTATATCAGGGTTCCATCTAAATTCCGATAGTCCATTCAGAACTCAGACAAGATTATATCCAAGTAAGAATTTATTAAAGAAACCATGTTGGTACATCTGGGAAAAACCTGAATCTGAAGTCCCAAGTTTTTGCCCACCCGAAAGAAATCATAGAACTATCATCACATACCACATTCCCCAATCCCCTTTCATATCCAACTTCCTCTCTCCTCTTGGCACTCCTCTTCCAGGTGCTTGTCAGAATGGCCTTGACTCCCTTGGAAGGAATTTTGTTTTGTCTACTAACCCCTCTAAGTGTATGAGAACAACCCTCCTCCCTGGTTCCCATATGCTATTATGTGGCAGCCGCAGTGGATTCCAAGGGTGACACATGCCAGGCATTGAAATAAATTGGGTATATATTAATAACCAGAAACTTAATTCAGGTCAAGTTACTAGCTGATCTTGTTAAAAAGACTGGTTAAACATTCTTTGTAAAACTTTAAATGGCAGTTTCATGGATATTTCTGAAGCTGACATGGCTTCTGAATGACTGTGTGACCTTTGGTGTCTTCTCTTTCAGAAGATGAATTTGACCACAGTGATATTTGCCTTGGTCACTTTTCATTAAAATTACTAAATCGTTCTACTCTGAAACAGTGGGAGTTCAGGACCTGCAAAACAGTTTCTTGGGGGTCAGCAACAAGGGCAGAATCTTTTTCTTCTAGGTTGCTAATCTCTAAATAAGAGATGAGCAACCTTCACACAGACTGTATGCCGATCTAAATCTAATTTGGAAACTCTGAAATCGTTCACTTCAAAACTTGTAAAAGCAACCTACTCCTTTTAACAGTTCACTCTCTGTAATTCTATTTCTTTGAAGCAATTCCCTAATGCTTGATGAGTCTTCATAGAGGAGGAACACAATACCTTTATTATTGTGATAAGAGGAGAAATTGTACAACATTTCAGCTTGCACCACTTCCTTTGTTTATCTGATTCAAAGCTTCTCCGTTATAATAGCTGTGGAATTCAGAATGCTCAGCAGTAACCTTGCTGTCAATAGGGAATTATGTGAGTTAATGTCCATACCAAAGCATGGAACATTCCCAGCTTGAAGAAGACTGATTGACTTAACCTTTGAAAGCCCATTTCAAAGGTAGGTAAACTATGGCGTACAGTAATTTTTAAGCTTTGAAAAAGGAATGAATGAACATAGATTGAATATTGTAGTCCCAGAAATTTAAAATACAGGTAGTCCTCGACTTACAGCCACAACTGAGCCCAAAATTTCTCTTGTTAAGTGAGACATTTGTGAAGCGAGTTTTGCCCCATTTTATGACATTTCTTGCCATAATAGTTGAGAATCACTTCAGTTGATAAGTTAGTACTGTGGTTATTAGGTCAATCCGGCTTCCCCATTCACTTTGCTTGTCAGAAGATTGCAAAAGACATTGCAATCATCATAGTTATGAGTCAATTGTGTGAGATTTTGTGTGACTTTGTGTGAGATTTTGTGTGACCTCAAAACGGGATCATATGACCTTGGAACACAGTACCATCATAAGTATGAATCCGCTGCCAAACACCTGAATTTTGATCACATGATCATGGGGCTGCTACAAAGGTCGTAAGTATGAAAAATGGTCATAACTTGCTTTTTTTCAATGTCGTTGTAACTCTGAACGGTCACTAAACGAACTGTTGTAAGTTGAGGACTTCCTGTAGTTTCGAGTCAGAATAGTTTCATAGAATCATAGAACTATGGTTTGAAAGGCACCATAAAAAATATTTAGTCCAAATGTTCACAACGTTCAGGAATATATCCAGTATTTCTGCTTCACGTTTCTGTGCCCGTTCTCAATGGAAATCTTTTATAGACTTGAACACTGATAGCAGAGCCCTCTTTAGTCTTCATTTCTTCAGATAGAACATCCCACCTTCATCTCCTGTCCACACAGAGCACATCCCTAAGTTCCTTTTATTAATTTTTGTCATGATCTTAAACTGTTCTAACATGCCAATTTCCTTATATATTTAAATTTCAGATACAAATCATAATCTACATTTAATAATAACCTGTTTTCAAGTAAAAACTTAATTTAATATAAAACGTATTTATCTCTCTAACGTCTTAATGTATAAGGGTCATGCACTGATCCTTTTATCTAAGATGTTCCAGTGAAAGTTAACTTTTCAAATTTACATGGGAAAAAATATCTGATAAAAAGCTATGGAGTATAAAGAGGGTACCCACAGGTCATGGAATAAATAATGTATGTGGAAAAGTATGAATATTTATGATTTCAGAGGAAAAGAAGTAACTAGATCTAACAGAATATATACTTGTTCTGGTATATACCAGTAACAGTTTATACCAGGAAAATCAGTACACTCCTATTGACAGAATTAGTAGGGTTATTTTTAAAAATTAACACATAGAACATAGAATAAAAGAGTTGGAAGGGACCTTGGAAGCATCTAGTCCAACCCCTGCTTGAACAGGAGAGTCTATACCACTTCAGACAAAGGGCTGTCCAGCCTCTTCTTGAAAGCCTCCAATGATGGGGCACCCACAAGTTCTGAAGGCAAGCCATTCCACGGGTTGATTGTTCTCACGACTACGAAATTTCTCCTTAGTTCTAGGTTGCTTTGCTCCTTGATTAGCTTCCATCCATTAGTTCGTGTCTTGAAACTTGGCAGTGGAACTTTTACATCTGTTTTTTGAATAACTGATACCCTTGTCATCAACTCCCTCTTTAGCTTCAAGAGAAGTGTGATGTAACACAGCACTGGAAAAGCCCTTATGTATCCACGCAGCTGCTCTTTAAATAAAGTTTGAATTCCTTATATAACTAATTTAACTGATATTCACATACAGTGAATGCCCATGGGAGAATGATGTCTCAATGGCAATCTCTACTAAGATTTTACTTAAAAAAAAACTTCTTCTAATCCACCAATTTGGACTTTCTCGCAGCATGAGAAATGACATTCAACATTCTCAGCTCAAAACGCACCACAAACCAGGTAAACAACCACCAATGTATGTAGTGGAAATATCTATGTACAAAAAAAGAACATACAAAATTGTCCCTTCAAAACTCTACTAATGTTAGTAGAAACCAGATAAATACACTGACTTATCAACAGGATAAGAAAAGATCTTGTAGTTTGCTGCTCAGTTGGAATGAAAGAGTGGATTTTGCTGACACCTAAAAGAATTTTAGAATTGAAATAACACAATAAGAGATTTGGATGGCATGGTTTTCTATGGTATGATAAAGTTAAGGTTAATGTAGATTTTAAGAATTGTATTTAAGAGTGGCATGGTGGCAGAGTCGTGAAGATGCTCGCCTCCCATTCAGAAGATTGAAAGTTCAATCCTAGGTAGCAGCAGATATTTCTCTCCTAGGCACAAAGAAAAAAAATATCTGCTGTGAACTCCACATGGCATCAGAAAGAGCATCTGACAAGTAAATGCTCAGCTCCATCCAGTCAACCTGACTCTACCTTCAATGATTTTTGTTTGCACAGTTAAGAGAAATATTTAAGATAAGCAACAGGAAATTTGGAATTGACCAGCAGGAAACAGAAATTGAAGTTGAACTACGTGTCATCATTCCAATCAATGAAGTCGGGAAAGTCAGGACTCTGACATTTGGGTTAGGTTCAGAAAGTCCTTTTTTGAGTACATCGTGTTGGCAATTAGAAAGGTGAAGCTATCTCTAAATAGTTCCCGTGCTTAGGGATAGTTAAAAGAATAGGATTCCCCCCCCTCCGGTCTTTTAGGTCACATGGGCCAACCAGATCAGCCACAGATTCCCGCTCAGCTCCGACGGGTGTCTGTTGACATGGCCTTGGCTCATACACCGGCTGTTAGATGTTTTGACTAGCAGCTGAGGCTAGTCCACATTCCTAAGCTCTCCCATCCCCCCCCCCTCCCCCGTGAATGGCAACCAAGAAATGAAAAAGAAGTAAGCATGAGAAAGAATGGCTTCAGCTGAAGTCATTTTGCAGGTTGACATTATGTACAAATGAACAGTGTTCAATTACTAACATGTGTAATCTTTTATTGAAATTTGAAAGGGAAAAAGAAGTGAAAGTGTTTGATAAAATGGGCTAAACATATTGGACTTAACTTATTGGAACAGTGGGAAAAGATGTGGTCAAAAGGACTGACATTTACATAATTTAAAAAGTATTTTTTAATAAAATGATGTATTATTGGTGTATGATGCCAGAAAAAATAGTCTAGAGGTACTTCAAATTATGTTGGAAATGTGGACAGCATGAAGAATAATTTTATCATATCTGGTAGATAGATAAAGAAGCAAGAAATGTTTAGGTTCATATACATATAATTATATAAAGAATTTCAAAGATCAAGATTTGACTTTTCTTGATTAATAGGCAGTCAATTAGAAAAGAGCCAATCAAGATTATTTTTGTATATGCTACAAGACTATCATATGGACAAAAATAGAAAGAGTGTAATTGTTAAATGGTGAGGTATATATTTTCCATGCTAAAGGTCAAAACATATGGTCACTAATACTAGTAAACATGTAGAAATATACCTATACTACAAATACATGAATTAATATATAGGAAACTTTATTTAAACTTATGGTTTATATTGCCTTCATTTAAATCAGTATATAATTCTACTCTAGATAGTGGTGAGAACATGGTGGATTAAGTTGAAATCACTACTTGAAGCTCACATCATAAAGTAACCAATGAAACTCACCATTGAAATATCTAGATATTCACAACATTTTTTTTTTTTTATACCAAACTTACAATACTTTTTACCCTGAAAAATGCCTTTGAGAAACTGATTCCACATGAAGTAACATTCTTTGACAGACAGTTAGATACATACATTCGTGCTCTCTAATTCCTTTAAAGTATTTATCATTTGAGAATAGTATTTCTTCTCTGCTCAGCTCACTATTAAGAAGAAAGGAATTTTCTAACAGTAGGTTGAATCCAACAAGTAAATTTCCCCTGTGGTTCAAGCCATGTAATTTTCTTAATTTCCAGCTGCTGCCCAAATGTTAGAGAGATAGGTGCATCAGCAGAAAGGCTATTTCTGCTGATCTGAATTCAATAGTATCTGATCTTGTCATAGCATAAGACAAATCATTAAACCAAATAAGATTGGTGTTGGAATTTTGGAAATATAGACACACTTTTGAGTATATTCCAAAGTCGAACTGGTTTTACATCACAGTGGATCACAGAAATGATAACCTGAATCTTGGGTCTAAAACTGAGGGGAATAATCCCCCCTCTAAATTCTGTATTCCACTGTACAGCTTTCTGAGCCATAGAATAAAAATATAATTCTTTATCTTCGACACAGATTATGGTTAGAGAGAGGGAGGAATTGAGTCATGGTTTGTTTATAAACTTTCCACATGGTATTTGCATGGAAAGAGAACATTAGATATGGTTTGATTCAGTAACACATATCTTTCTAATCTGTTGAAACATGAACCTTTCTGAAAAATGTCATTTTCTTTCCCTGCAGTCACAAGAGATGCCCTATTCCTAGCAATATTGGTTGTTTATGGGAGGGAAAAATCTGAAACTATTGTATTGTAGATAAATACATCAGTATTTTAGCTTTCTGGCCCCTATTTATTTCTTTTATTAAAAGGTCATTCTACCTTGGAACATATTTGAGAATACCATGATCTATTTAGTACTTTGGGATAATTCTCTAAAATTAGTATTGATCACATCTTCTCCAAATACACCCCAAGAGTGATCCTATGGTAGGGCATATTCCTACAGCAATTTGAGGAAGAAATATGGTTGCTATGATAGTCTGACAGTTTGGTGTAGTGATTAAGGCACAGGGCTAAAAATCAGGAAACTATGAATTATTGTTCTGCCTTTGGTGACTTTCCTATCATCCCCACAAAGAAAGCAATGGTACACAATTCCTGGAGATCCTTGGAGACCAAAATCCTTGTCTATGATAAAAATTCTGATTTCCATCAGAATAATTTGTTGACCATGATGGATGGAACATGCTTTCCTCCCAGCAATTTATCTGAAAGTTATGACATATCAGAATTTGGTACTGTGTCCATAGTATTTTGCTTGAGAAATTTAGTCAAAATACTACTCTCTGAAGTAGTGTAACACATTTTGTTACAGAAAAAAGCAAACCTTTTTTTTCTGAAAACCATTCTCTTTCCAAAAGCTATTGACTAATCTCTCATTCCCAGTTGCAAAAAACTAATGGTGAGGAAAAATAGAAATTCCAGCTCTAATTAACACATACTATTTTTTTTAAATGTTACTATTAATTTATCAGTAATAAAAGCAAACTGTAAATTAAAAGGCATTGTACTGAAAATATATTTCCTTTCACTGTATAAATGTCTAACTTAGACATTAGGTTAGAATTGGGATATCATTAATGGTATTAAAGAGCCAGTTGCAAAAAGTCTCTGTTTGTAATACAAAGTTAGCAGCTGCTGTTGTTAAAAATCAAAGTAAAACATAAAAATTGAGATCCTCCAAGGTGCTACTTATAAAACAGGCAAAAAAAAAATGCTAATGGAGGCAATACCGGGCAGATTAGGAAGGAGTTAGGATAAGTGTCCAAAACTGTAATGGAAATTGGAATGAGTGTGCCAGGTTTTGTTTTGTTTTTAAAAAAAGTGTTAAATTTTGCTTCCTGGGCTCTATAATTAGAGGTTGTATAGAATCACAGGAAATCACCTTGGTAGAGCTCAGAACAAGAAATAACCCACTTATGGTAGACACGGATGAGTCAAAGGCTCTTCCTCCAAAAGGATAAATACCATGGCAGAAAATGAAATTTAGGTGATAGGACACATATGAAAAATGAGTCAACTGTGAATTCAGAAAGAAGAAGCACGAAGAGAAGGAAGAAATATCATGTAAGACAGACAGTCTAAAAAGAGAAGAAATCAGACTGGAGATTCTTTTCTGATTCTGAAACAAGATGGAAAGAAAGGTAACCTGTGAAGAGGTGGATGGGAGAAAGCATAATTTTCTTCCTGAAAGTTTCTTCTCAACAGGAGTTCCTTTTCATTAGGAAACATGGAGAAGACAAGGAGTTTCAGTTGGCAACATCTTGGCCTACACAGGAAAAAGAAGCTGGTACACTTTAGGAAGAAAAGCACCTGTGACTCACCCAGGGCTAGATTGAGATTTGAAGAACTAGAGAGATTAAATAATCAGGATGTAAGAGAACCAATCCAGAAAGTTAGGACAGGCAAAAAAGGATAGAATCAGCCAGTAAGAAAAAAAAAAGACTTCTACAAAACCATCTGTTCCATATGGAGTATTTTACAAGGGGGGGAGTTTAATCTGTTAAATATGTGTTGTGCTGTTAATATGAGCTATTATTTTAAGACTGTTCACTCTGCAGCAGGTATATGCAAAGGAGAACATCACATTGATTGAAATAGTAGAGCATTGCTCAGATTATTCTTCTTACAGTGTTGGTTCTGGTTTCATAACTGAATTGTTGACATTTATCTTTAACAGCAGCAATAACCGCTATTGCTCTCTCTTGACACATGCAATTTGATTGGTTCTTTGAGAAAGTGGAAGGGAAATGGATTCATTAGAACAGAACAGAATAGAATTGAATAGAATTCTTTATTGGCCAAGTGTGATTGGACACACAAGGAATTTGTCTTCAGTGCATTAGCTCTCAGTGTACATAAAGATATAAGTGACAAATCATGATCATAGTCATCATAAATACATTCATCATGAACCATAAAATACAACACTTAGTGCCACCTTAAAATAAATTGCAAAGGGGATCTGGGCAAATGGTATAGGGTCTCTTGCAAAGGGGATCTGGGCAAATGGTATAGGGTCTCCTGCTTGAGCATGGGGTTGGACTATAAGACCTCCAAGGTCTCTTCCAGCTTTATTCCAATTGAAACCAGATTCTGTAAATCAGAAGAACCTCTAGATCTGTTTCTCAACTTCAGCAACTTTAAGAAATGTGCACTTCAACTTCTAGAATTCTTCAGCCAGCCATGAATTCTGGGGGTTGAAGTCCACAAATTTTAAAGTTGATAAGATTTAGAAACATTGCTCCAGGTTAAGTCAGTGGCTATAGCTACAGTCGGCAAAAGCTGCAGGTTGAGATTATCCCACTCTCAAATACGTAGAGATCTAGCTCTAGTTCTCTTTATATAACATCTTCATGAGAAAAAATAGAAGCCACAGAAAATCTGCTGTGTATGTTTGAATAACTACATTATATGCCCTATACTTATAAGTCCTAGATGTTGAAACACTGTGCTTTATAAATTAGATATGTTGTTTTTCCCTCAATCCCCATAGTAATCATACGATGACTTGTTTTTAAATAGCTCTCGTTTACCCATTTAAATTACAAAACAGCATCTGCTCCAGCTACGTGACTAGATGTGTTTCATCAAAATGCACAAGAAGCTCCACATCTGAATGGCAACCACTCAGTTTCCCTCTCTTCTCTCAGATGAGGGGAAACAGCTTGACACAGCCATAGATACATGCCACCCCTGTCTTAGCATGTAATAACTTTCACAACTGGAATGGATATTCATGGCCTCAAAGGATTAATATCTCTTTCATGAGACGTGGCTTTCCTGATGCCATAGCTGAAGACAGAGTTGGGATTAATCCTAATAACTTGCTTCTACTATCATTTTATCTATTTTTATATTATCAGTAGCCGGTTTGACTTTAGCCAAAGCATTTGCATCTAGCAATTACTGTGGATACGATGACTGGGACCCAAAAAAACAGAGATGGAACCTAGAGCTCTTGATGATATGAAATGGTCCTTCTGTGCAGAGGATAACAATGGAAGTCAATTTGTGATTGAGATTATTTAAAAAAAAACACAACTTCAGCTGTTACACAGGTTTTATAGGCATGAGTGAACTAATAAGGGTCTGAGAATCGTTGAAGGAACTGTTCTGCATACCACATTGTGTCTCTTCCTATGGTTCCTAGTACAAATGAAACTCTAATTCCTACAATCTAAATATTTCCAGAATGCCAATTCCTGATACCTTTCAGAAAATTCATAGAATTCCTGATATAGATGTAGCAGATTGGATGAATGGGAAGATTCTGAGAAAGGATAGTTTACTCTCGCACCTAAGTGTTACACTGGGAAAGAAACAGGAATGGTTGATAAGTGTGGTTCTTGTCTCTATAATGGGATGCTTTAAGCATTACAGAGGCTAAGCACACCTATTTTGCCTCTTCCATTGCCTAAAAGATACAAACAGGGCCTTAAAAAGATCCCCTGCAGTTGTTATCCAGAAAGACTTAGGGAAGTTACCAAAATGAAGTTGGAGTTGCATATGGCCCTTGTAGAATAGGATTATTTACCTCTACTGGAAATGGAAATAGAAGGTAGAATACCACAATGCAATCCACACCAGACAAGAAAACATCTTGCCTCAATTGGGATATTGTTTAACAAGGTAGTGTACATCAAGTAGTCTACCATGAGGACAATGAACATGCTAAGAATGGCTATAAGTACACTTTGTGTAACTGTTATACCACAAGCCCATAAAGTAGGCAGTTTTATTCCTATCATGGAAAGAAAAAATAGTGAAAATTTGGCTACAAGTGATGTAGATTAAGGAATATGTTTGATGGTGGGCTTCAAGCATCTTCCTACCTACTTTTATCTGCAGTGTGTGTGTGTGTGTGTGTGTGTGTGTGTGAGAGAGAGAGAGAGAGAGAGA
>JANHFL010007298.1:211174-223600 GCA_032468155.1 Oxyrhabdium leporinum
CTATCTATCTATCTATCTATCTATCTATCTATCTATCTATCTATCTATCTATCTATCTATCTATCTATCTATTATCTATCTATCCCAGCCATGGCATCCCAATCTCCCCTATGAGCATGGTGGCAAAAGGGATTTAGGTGAATCTCCCAGGAGTTTGGATTCCTTCTTTCCCACTGGATTCTTTGGCTCTTCTTTTGAAAGGAGCTGGCATTTTCTCTTCTTGTCCTTCCTACCAGCCGATACTGAACTGGGTCTTTTTTTAATGAAACACTTTATTGTCTTGCTTCGCAGCTGGTTCAGTCCCCATTTGCATGGCGGGAGGGGTGAAGGAAAGGATGGAGCAGGATCATTCAGGGTTGGTTAGGGCTCCTAGTGCTGGTGGGGGCGGGGGGGGGGAGGAAGGGATTTACCTCATTTTTCCCCACCCCCTCCAGTCCTGGCTTAGAAAGGGACATGCCTGGAATTTTAATGCACCTTCTAATTACAGAAAGCTGGTCCTGGTTTGTGGCATTGACGCAATCTGTTCCTCCACCACCCTTTCGCCTAATTTCTTCAGAGAAATGATTCAGCTAAGAGACTGAAACACCATTTGATGAGAGTCAGAAAGAGCTGTTAGTGGAGTACATGGGGACGAAAAAGCGAGAGAAAGGGGGAAAAGGAAAGTGAGAGAGAACCAGATAGGTGTATTGATCAGATTAAGAAATAGCAATGCTCATTAATAAACATCCACCATCATCTGAATTCCTAGTGTGTGTGACTTGCTGGTTTGAATATGGCTACACTTTACTCACGTGAGGTCTTTGAATAAAACACACACACACACCTGTATTGACATGGGGGAAGAAGGGAGACACCAACAGACTAGAAGACTGAAACAAGGTTTGCATGGAGGTGATGTGCTACAATAATTAAAGCAGTAGGCAAATTTTCCAAAATCTTTAAGATGTATAGATACCTCATCTGCATCTGCATCAGAGATGGGTTGTACAGCACTTGTTGGACTAATATCTTTAAAAGTGGCATGGAAAAAAGCCAATTGATAACTGAACTGGTTCAATGGAAACAAAAAATCAGGGATTATTTTTTTAAAAATGCATTTTTAAATGCCTGCATTATCCTTGGTGGATCAGAAATGATTTGTGTGTTTGAAAAGACCATCACAGATCCAGTACCACTTTTGATTGCTTCAAACAAAATGATTTTCCCCCCTCTCATAATGGAGTTAATTCACTTCCTATTCATACTTGTAGTAATAAGTTGTACAAATAAGGTAATGAGAAATTGTGATATGATTTTCAGTGCATATGCTACACTACAGCTAAGATAGGAAGAGTCTTTTATGAGGTTGCACCACCTCAAAGAAAATTTAGGAAGTAGATTAAATGAAATTTTATAATCAAGAAAGTCAAGAAAGCTGAAGGAAATTGCTGCTACGAATCAAAAGGTGGCCCAGGGAGTTGGAAATGAATAATTGCTTAACACTTCCAGGGGGTGGGAGAACCAGAAGCAATGGGCTCAAGCCATAGAAAAACAGCACAGTGCCATCACTACTGACAGTAGTAGAAAAAATATGTACAATATGAAGTTTATCCAAATGAGATGCCACCTAGTTCAGTGCGATTTCTTTCTTCGTAAAGGTGCCTGGAACTACAATATGATTTAGACTTGCTTTAAGAGTATATGATGGCTTCACAATGAATAATGGATTAAAAATAAGTAAGTCCGGGGACAGTGCCAGATTTTAATGGATGAGAGAGTATATAAAGGTATGTCAGGCCTCTTTTGACAAGCTGGACAAGAGATAGGCACAACTGGCCTTCAGGGTTGAAGGAACTTCTAATAAGTAGATTGATTATAGAAAAGTTAATGGAACCACTGAGAAGAAGAAAAACTCGAGGAATTGCTTTGTTTCAAATGCATGCTTTATTTATACTGAAATCAAGATTCCATTGGTATAACTTTTTTCCCCCTATCCTCCCTGAAATAGGTTTGAAGACAGACTTTCAGGCAGAAGAGATGATTTTTATCTGCCCCATTTTTTGGAAACTAACTGGATTTAAACTATTTTCTTCTGTCACTAGGAGAGTTGGCTTTCATAGGCCCAAGACACATTGTGGAACATTTGCAAAAGGAGATTAGAAATAAAGGCTGCAGATTAAACTGCTGAAGATGTTCCCACTGCCAGAAGATTGGCTATCCAGCATGTGCGAGAAGGCCTTCTTCTTGGGTCACAAGTTAAAGAAGTGAAGTCAATTTAGCCTTCACTCTCCCAGTGTCTGTCAATTCTAAAATAAATCAACCCTAACTCTTCTTAGGAAGGACAAATACTGAGGTTGAAGCTCAAATACTTTGGAAACCAAATGAGAAGAGAGGACACATTGGAAAAGACTGGTGTTGGGAAAGGTTGAAGGCAAAAAAGAGAAGGGGATGGCAAAAAAGTAAATGGTTAGATAGAATCATTGATGGAGTGGGCATGGGTTTGAGGAAAGACTCCAGGAGACAGTGAAGAATAGGGGCACCTGTCATGCTATGGTCCATGGAATCGTGAAGAGTCAGACATGACTTCATAACTACTGTAAACAACAACTCTCAGTATTTAGGAAAATGACAAAGGCACCGCTCACCATCCCTTTAATTGTTATTGATTTTAGATTTGAATTACAATTTATCTAACTATCACATTTTATATTTTGAGTAATTCTCCTTGGATGTCTATCTAAGCAGAAAGGCTGCATATAAGTGTAATAAATAATCAGTTTCCAAGAAAATATATTAAATCTCCTAGGATATTTGAATAACAATGTTTAAGCATCTAACAGGGTTAGTTATTTTGTCTCACTATTGATGTTGTCTTATTCTCGGACATTATAAACCAATCTATATCTCAAAGTATTATCTCCTGTATTATCTCCTGAATCACTATTAAACCAATTTAACTAGATTAAATCAGTTTTTATTGGAGTAGAAAAGATCGAAAGAGAATATAATTGCAGTCTTTGAATATATGAAAGGCTGTGTCAGACAAAATGTTGCTGAAGAAAGCAGGACTGTAAACAGTGGGTAGGAATCTTGAGAAGACTTGTCAGCCAAATATTAAGATTTATTTTCTAATTGCTTGAGCTCTTACTAGAAATAGGCTGCTGTGTGGGCTTTTCTTGCTTGAATGAATTTAAACAGGCACAAGGTTACCATTTTTAAGGAGTGCTGTACTAGAAGATTCCTATTTCTGAGGATCATTTCCAAGACATCTTCTAGTTCTAAAATTCTAAAATTAATTCGGGAGTATTTGCATCCAGTTTCTTCATGAAAAAATGCCAAAATTTTCATTCAATTGCTAATCTAAATATGTTTGTTTCCACATATGAATCCTATTGGATTGAAGTTTTCAGTCCAACCCTAATGTTTGCCATATATAATATACAATCAGAGATGAGCTTATGGGTTTCCAGGAGAAATTTGTATTCTAAAATAATACAAGTACAAGAAATACTTGATTTCTAGAATTAAAGACATTAGGGAAGAGTCGATGCTAAAAAGCTTGTGTCTGATGAAGCAAAAATAGGTAAGCAAGTTATTGAAGTTAATTCACTGGAATCCTGGAATCTGTGGTAAAGGAATCTTAAAATGTTAGAAATATACCTGCTTCTGGGAAGTATTATTAGAATGAGGGTCTGTAAGTAGCTATGGTTTTGTACCATTCTATTCCCCTTGGGTTTGAAAATAAGAATTAGTTAACACTTCATTTATTATGGAAGAATGTCTTGCGTTGCACAGCCAGCATGGTCATTGGGAGATGTTGCAGCTCTAACCAGTAAGAAAATGGAGTGAGGCCTTTCCTGATACTTTTCAATGACTTAGAAATCATTGTAAAAAACAGGATGAAAAGTAGATGAAGAAAAAGGAAAGATAAAGGAAAGCAGAGAGGAAGGGCAGAAAAGGGAGATCAGATAGGTGGATGAGAGGTAGGGGTGAATGAAAGTTGAATGCAAGAACATGGAGGGTCATAGGGGTTTCAACCACCTTACGAGAATGTTCCCAAGAAAGATGGGCAGTAGATAATCAAGCTAGTGGCAGCATTGTTTGAAAATAGTTGATATGATAACCTAAGGTCAATATGCGAAAAGCATAAAGAGGAAGGATTCTGCATGTGCCAAGATAATTACCCAGTGGCATATTGGTGTTAAGGACACCACAGTAGGGTTTTTCAAATTTAAGATGTGTGTATTTCAAATCCCAGAATTGTCCAGCCTGCAAGCTGGTTGGAGGAAAGCGTGCTGATTCTGGAAATTGAATTCCACACGTCTTAAGGTTGTTAAGGTTGAAAAACACAGCTCTAGAGGCCTGAGATGAAATCTTATCATGAGGTTTTTATTTGATTGGTATTTTGTGATTTGAGATTACTGGCAGTTAACCTTGTGATTTGCATGAATTATGCAGTATTGTGGAAGAATTAGGTGAAAAGAAAGGTCTGTTTAATTTTACTTGACATCTACTGATGAATAAGTTAAGTTTTCTGAAGGGGAACTTTGATGTTCCTTTAAATGGAAAGAACACAGGTTAGTTGGGCCAATGTTTTATCTCATGTATTACTTTTGCAAAATTTGTACCAGTTGAATATATTGTGTAAGATGATGGACATATCACTCCCCCACCCAAGAAAATGGTTCTTCCTGAATAAAATGAACATATGTGATTTGTAAACAAAACTGATCAGAATTAGTTCTAGGCAAGCAATATTACTTATCTAAAAGAGGGGTCTCCAACCCTGGCAATGTTAAGCCTGGAGGACTTCAACTCCCAGAATTCCCCAGCCAGCTTTGCTCCCAGCTTTCTGGGAGTTGAAGTCCTCCAGGCTTAAAGCTGCCAAGGTTGGAAACCCCTGATTTAAAATATGCACAACTCTTTAGCAAGAACTGGTTTTCAGTATTCTTTGTAAAAGATCGCTGCACATTCACTCAGTTTCACAAACTTGGTTTTGTGAACCGAAGTAGAGAATAAAAGTTTCCTTCAGTCTACTTCCCAGGTCTTCATATTTGGACTAATTTATATGATTGCTGATGTTGCCTGGAAGCTGAAGATTTCAAATTTTTCTCAATATTAACCCTTCAAATTGTATGATATCTGAGGTGAATTATAACTATAGATTATCTCAACCTTAACCTTCATCCATTAACTTCATGACAGTGGTTTGGAACAATGTCAAATCATACTTAGAACATGATTTTAACAGCTGAAACTCAACAGTCTTGTGACAAAGTCTGCATTTGCAATTGGCCCTATTGGATAACCTAAGAATCTAAGGCTTAACACATTTCACGAGACACTTGAAGAATTTTATCTATGCATGCATGGGAGGAGAAATTTCAATCCTCAAAAATATAGACATCTGCGTATGCATATTTTATGGTTCTCTTTATTGTCTTCGAGACTGCACTGCTTCAACAATTTCAGCAGCACAACACTGAGAAGAACTGTTACCCCAGAATGTCAATCAATGTGGGTGTTGAAGGATTAAAAAGAATATTATATATGGCAGAACTAGTAAGGAAGAGGAGGAGGAGGGCAAGATAAATGAATGGCAACGTAAAAAGAGAAATAAAAAAAATCATCTTTCAGAAACGATACTCTTGCCTGCCAAAGAATAAAAGAATTTCTTTTCAAGAGAAGAACTGTGCAGTTGCTTTTAACTAACTCAGTCTTCCAAAGTGTCTCCACTCCAAGCAAAAACTATATGCTTTTCAAATTATTCTGAATGCCATTGCATTAATTTGGCATTCATGTGCTTTATAACTTTTGGATGGAAACAATATAAAATAAGCTAAGGAATCAGATTTTGTAGACCTCCCACTGTTTTTCTTTTGTTTTTATATAGATGATACCTAAATAAATATTAGACATCATAATGGAATGGGGTGAAGATTACAAGAAAAGTTCAAGAATCTGTATTTTTAACCATCATCATTCCCTCTTTAAGATTTCTGGGGGAAAGGAAAGTATAATAAAAGAAAACTACCCAACAGTTTATATCTCAGCAACAGCATTACTTTTTACCTAATGGCATCTTTTAAAAATTGATCATTTCTTGCACTATATCAATTCAGCTTAAGTGTATTGGCTGTAGTATTGTATCTAATTGGCCCATATTACAGCTATGCTCCTTTTAACACAATATTCTCTTAAAACTCAGGAAACACAATTATGTGGGTGTTTTGTCCCTCATCTAGAGGACAAAAAAGATTGCTTTACAGAGCAGATAAACAGACCAGATAGGATAAAGGAGAATTTTTTAAAAAATGGAGCTAATAAAAATAATATTTTTAAAATGATCATAGTGGTGGTAATTGCTAATCAGCATAGACAAAACCAAATTCAAACAGAGTTTGGGTCCCAGTTTTTGTTTATACTTGTCAGGCCCAACCCCTAGAAATGACACACTGAGCTCCACTTGAATCCAGATCTTTATTAATTCACACCTAATAGACAGGATATTGCCAGACTAAAGCTATAACCTTCTAACCTAACAGATATATAACCTGAGAAGATTTAAGGTGTCTTAAATCTTTTCCTTTCTACAACATCCAGTTCAGGATTGTGCAGTCTCTGGCCTTGAACCCCTCTCTGGAATGTGCTGCCTCCTCCCTAAGAATTTCAGATGTTATTGCTGACATCCCCCCACCCCCACCCCCATATTTCTGTTTCAGTTGCACATTTCATCACAATACTGGAATCCAGTTATATACCCCAAAATTCCACATAAGATCAATAGTAATAAAATGCAATTAAAGCAATATAGAATGCTAAGCTAGTGTGGTATCATCATTAAACTGTGAGGTGTGAAAAATCAGATCCATGCATGAAAGTCCAATTAACCTGATGTATTCCTAAAATGCCTATGCACAAGGATCTTCTCAACTAACAGTTAATACTTGAATGGAGTTAGATAAGAATTAATGGAATTCAAGGAGGGTTGGACTTAGACTGCTTGCTATTACGTAGGGATTCTAGGCTGCTCCCTCTTTTAACTCTGTCTCCAGGTTCTGCCATTTCTTTTTCTACAGGTGCCATGATTAGAATATACAACTTCAAATCCATTCTTAGCTAATAAATAAATACTGTCAGCAGGCCTGGGGATTCCAGGTTGATACTGAGCCCGTCAAGTAATTTGTTATCAAGGAATTGGGTGCATATTTGGATTTGTAACAGGATTTTATTTCTGTAAGCCACCAGGAGTCACCACAACTGAGTTAGACAGCCATATAAATTTGATAAATAAATAAATAAATAAAATAATAAAATAATATTAAATCTCAATGGATAACTTCAGGCCCAATACAGATCACAGAAATAAACTGGAAAGACATTCACAATGTAAACCACATTGAACTCCGGGAAGCAACACAGCTATACATCTAGTAAATAAATGTATACATCTAAAAATAAATATATACATCGCACTGAGCCATGGTAGCACAGTGGTTAGAAAGCAGTATTGCAGGTGTCTATGAAGATTCTCAGTCATCCAGGTCATGGTCGTCCCAAAGGTGCTTTTTCAAGAGGCAACTTGGCTTTCTTGTTTTTCTTTGAAGATGTTTCGCTTGTCATCCAAAAAGCTTCTTCAGCTCTGACTGGATGATGGGGAATGGAAGGATTTATATTCCTTGCAGAGAGCTGGTCATTTGCATTCTTTTATAGAGTCCACTTGGAGGTTTATCTGTCTCCTCAGGGTCACCTGAGTAGTGCGTGCATCTCAAACTGAAGCGAAAATGGGTACCGTAGTCTGCAATTTTTCTGGAAATTCGTTCATACTCTCGCACCATTCGAGGGTGTTGATCTGAAAGTGCATAGCTAAATGTCTATGGAGATTCTCCAACCATGACCTCGATGACTGAGAATCTCCAAAAAAAAAGAAGGAAGTCCAGTTGTCTCCTGAAAAAGCACCTTTTAATCCTGCCAACTGACAGCAGTTCGATCCTCACCGTCTCAAGGTTGACTCAGGTTTCCATCCTCCCAAAGTTAATAAAATGAGGACCTAGATTGTTGAGGACAATATGTTGTCTCTGTAAGCCACTTAGAAAGGGTTGTAAAGCAATATGAAGCAGCATATATGTCTAAGTGCTATTTAGTACATTGCTTTGGTTTCTTTTAACAATACCAATTAACTTAAATAAATAAGTGATCCTAATGCCTGATGGAGAAGTGTATTGAATTGCAAACTGGCATTTAGAGAGACCTATTTTTATTGTGGTTAATATTAAAATTTGAAAGAAAACATACTGGATCCTCTTCATGAACACCCTTTGTATCTTATGTATATGAAAAACATACAACTGATGGTGTTGAACATAACATTTGTAGCATATTATGAAAAGCAAGAACAAATCCTAAATCATTTCATTACTTATTAGTCATTACTTGCCTATAACATAGAATTAATTGAACAGTATTATCATCTTAGCTCATACTGAATTTGTGGCAATTTGAAATCTGGATCTTACATTTCTAAGTGCAGAAGGAAAAATGATTCTGTTCCCTTAAATAGCTGTACATATCTTTGATTCTTTAATTGGAAAACCTTAAATTCTTTTACTCTATAAACCTGTATTGGCCCAATGTATTTAATTATGTTTATCTGCACCTTCATCTACTGTATGAAGCTGATTATCCAGATTTGCAAATTAAACTATAAATCAGCCAAACATGATTTATTTTAGTTTATGGTGGGAACCCAACTTTCACATTCATGGACCAGGTCAGGTCAGAGTAAGATAAAATTTATTCAGACAAAGCACCAATTCTTTTAAAATATGTTAACTGTTTAGCTGGCAATGATATTAGAAAAGAAATGGTGGGGAGGGGAAAGGCTGCAGAAAAACGTGGCTTTTTTCTTTCTGGTTTGAATTTTGGTCAGGAGATTTGGAGACTTTCTGGAGGTTCAAAAATGGATAATTGGCCACCTGTGGTCTGGCAGGCTACACTGGGAACTTGCTTGTTATTTTACAGAAGAACACATAGTCCTTCTTTAAAATGCTATCAATCAGGTTTAACATGAGAAAACTTTTCCTGCCAGAACATTCTTTGCCTTATCTCATTTTCTTGTCCATTTCTGAATCTTCTGTCCATGAAAACTGTATACTTACAAGTGGTATGGCATTAAATGTTCCTCTTTAAATGGTACACTGATAGAAGTACATTGTTTTGTTTTGTTGGTTTTTTTTTCTTAGTCCCAAATGTTCAATTGACATTCTCAGAGAATTGCAAGGATCTAGTCTTCAGGCTGTTCCTTGATGCAACTGATCCTTTCAGCCAATCCTGCCCTCTGACTAAATCCAGCCAATGATTAGGTTAATGTGAAAAAGAATAAATCAAATCAATTTGGTTCCAGAACTGAGGAAGCAAATTGCTCATTTGGCTGTATGACCTGTAGCAATCTATACTGAAGATGCTGAATCTGCAGGACATGACTTGAATATGTATATAATCTGCATTCATTAGTGGGAAATGAAACCAATAACAATTCTAAGCATGTTGCTCTGTAAAATAGCAATGGTTTAAGGGCGTGTTGAATTTTGACCATGCTTTGAGTGAAGATCCTTCAAAATTGTATCATTGAGGCTACATAGAATCATTTCACCTTCAACGACAAACTGCTTCTTTTCTCTGATTATATAATAGGCAGAAAGGACTTATACAGAAGGATCTTTTGGAATTTTAAGTCAGCTGCTAGAAACACAAGAAGTTATTTGGCCATGTGCAACTCATGTGTACAATCTCCTCAGGGCAACTAAAAGTATCAAAGAAATGAACTGGAATGATGTGAAGCATCTCAAATGGCAACCACTGTGATCTTGACAATTCTCTGTCATTAATACTTTAACCTGGATTAAAGTATTGAGCAGGAAGTTGTATTCAATGCCTTAAATAGTTCAATTGTATGATTCCATGTAGTTAAAGACTAAGCAAAATTAATTTAGAAATTCTTGATCTGGATAGGGGTAATCATTTAAGGACCATGGACAGCAGCTGCTTAATCCCTTGAAGTTGGGTTTTGGGTGGACTTTTCAGAGATAAGTCTTCCCTTAATTCTCAAAAAAATAACTCATGAATGATGCAATCTCTTCTTAAACATGACAACAGATCCAAGAAGTGGCTTCTCAATCAAATCACTGAGGCATTTTAGAATGTCCATATTGCTAAGTGAAATATTTAAAACTTTTCTTTCAGGAAAATATATCACTGCATAAAACATTTCTTTAAGTGTGGCTGCTTGGAAAACACCCATCTAGTCATCCCAAGATGGAGCCTCTATTTTTGAAATAATGAAAATGATACCAAAGTGATAGGTGGTAGTAATCCATTAGCTTTAATGAAATATGGCACCCAGATGCATGTGGTGAACACAGCCATAACTGGCATATAGAAATGATTATGCATTGAAATATTATGCACTAAGCATGTGATGGCAGTCTTTCCAAATTTAATGCAATGACAACAGAATAATTAAACCTCTGTTTAACGTATACAGGGCTACAGAGAGATTGCAATTTTAAACATTTCTTGGCAAAACATTAGTTAAATTGTTGCCAGCTTTGAACCTGTTTTCATTGTTTTTGATTAAAAACTTGGGTGTGCAATGAAGATGTTCTATAGCAAGTATATGTGAAGCTCCTTTAAGGCTTGTCTGTAAAATATTTCCAAGCTTAATTACATTAGCGTATTATATTTCTTTTTCATACCAGATGAAAATGGGAATCATTTAGTAATACCGACGGGATAAGGCTAAAGAAGGATTGAATGGAGACATAGAGGTCAGGTTTATTTTAATCACCATATCTCCTGATAAACAAAACCTTTAAAACTGCTTAAGGACAATATGAACCAGTGTGAAAAGTTTGGGATAATCTGACAGGTCTTTGCTCATTCATGAGATGGACTAGCTGAATGTGGTAAATAACCATTTCTTAACATAAATCACCTGACAAGATTTGTGCTTGTTTTCTAACTTGAAAAACAGAAGGAGATGGTTGCGCTTGGGCAGGGCAATTTGTAGAAGGGCACTTAAGTTAGAGATATCCACACTTGATTAATAGGAATAACTGATCTACTTACTGGCCTTCAAAATGCTAAATGTGTATATAAACATGAATGGGTGGAAAATATTTGCAGAATAATGAATATTGCAAGGGAGAATGCCATCTACATAATTATTTTATACTCCCAAGAAAATTCTAGGTTTATTCTCTGTTCTTGTGAGAAAATAACTAGTGCTGATGTATCTTGCTCAATGATCTGAGAATAAGCCTTTTCACCCTCAGCAGAAAGCAAGCTTTGTAATAAGGAGCCTTTTCCTTTTTCTTTTCCTTTTCCTCTTCCTTTTCCTTTTCCTTTTTCCTTTCCTTTCCTTTCCTTCCCGCCCTCCCACATTGTACAGATTTTAAATGCAAACTAATCTGTCAGCCAATCTGATCTGAAGCGTGGGTATGAATAATGCTGCACCATCTTTGTACACTGATGAAAGATGATAGCATTGAGGTGAATTCTGAAATAATGACTTGGACTGTAATTTGTTAAATTGGCAGTGTTCATTACATAGGCTCAGTATCTGGACTATCATTTTATTGGCTGAGGAACATTTCTGCACAATTTCTGATAACGTTGTGCTGCAAATTTTGAAAATTAATTTTAAATGGGAATTATGTGTGTTGCCCCAAAGCTACGCCATTATACAACAAATATTAATCTATTATTGTTATCTTCCAGTTTTATTATAGCAAGGTTCTAGAAAGTCATAGTACAATACTTTGGTTCAATGCTATTTAAAGTGTAGTGAATAGTGATTAGAATCCTACTTTTTTTCTCTCTCTCATTCTGAGAGAAGCAGACTACAAATACTCACTGGGTATAGTGAATATCTATAGGGTGCATCTATAGTGAACACGGATTTCTGGAGTTTTCCTGTATAAACATTCCTCAGGCTACATTTGCTATCCCATTATCTGCTTATGAATTTTACCTTTTGAATTGTTATTTAGTTATGGAATATTGAAATTTGGCCCTGGGATTCTCCTTTAGCTACCCCATGACTCACAGAAAATTTCAGTTGGATTGGCTTTATAAAAAGATGAGGATCAGTTTCCACAGAGAAACAGGGAATTATTGTGATGGTGTATGAACTTATCAACAAGTCCAGCTGAGACTATAATGTACTGGTAGAGAGGCAACAGTTGGCTGTGAATATTTATATGGTGGCTTTCCATACTTAACATGCAATTTGTTTTACCACAGATCATATTTTGTGGACCTCAATAACAGAAATAAAATTTTGACCTATTAAAATTTAAACGAATTGAAAAGTCTGTCTGTCTGTCTGTCTGTCTGTCTGTCTGTCTGTCTGTCTGTCTGTCTGTCTGTCTGTCTGTCTGTCTATCT
>JANHFL010007298.1:246111-270928 GCA_032468155.1 Oxyrhabdium leporinum
GCCAATACAGCTGTTATTTAAAAATTTTAAAATACTAAAACCCCGTTTAAAAACTAATTAAAAGAACTTTAAAAACCCCTCAGTCAGGAAAGGCTTGTCGGAAGTTATGGTACTCTTCAATAGTTACTCACCAGTTTTATCAGCTACATCTTCATGGATTTCTATAGCAATGTCAATTGCTAAAAGCTGAGATGACCAAATATTCCCTTCTAAATTCTTCGCAATTCTCATTCAATTATCCTCTGTGACATACCAAAAGATGAATAATATCTAGTGAGCTTCCAGGTAATCAGAATTAACTAATCTAGAAAAGATAATGAAACCTAACACATTGTCTCGGTTGACTTCTTCTTTAGAGATTTTTCTTCCAAGGGTTCTGGATGACAAGGATCTTTAATCATATAATATATGCTGAAACAACCTTAAATCCATAAACATGTGGTACATCAGGTCATTTTACAAACATGGTAATGGAGTAAAACATGAACTCTTTCTCCTTGGATGCCAACATGTTCTTTTTCAGAAACAGTGTTATTATTTGCCTAAATGCTATTGCGTGGCCATGACATCTTGGCTAGAGCGGCTGAGAAGGGAGACATAAACAGATGGATTTCCTAGATCAAACTGTTACAGAGGGACCATTCCCTCCCTCACAGCAGATGACTCTTCTTTCTTAGCCAGAATTGTAAATGGAAGAGAAAGCTAGCTGTTGATTCCTTCATTGGCACCAAGATATATCCTGTGTGATGTGGGCTACCAGATTTGGAAATCATGCATTTGTTGATCAAATCTTCCTGGAGAGAATTACTTGCATTCTTGGCTCCAATATCCACTCAGCAGAATTTCCAAGCAGACATAAACTAGATTATATTGGAAACGGCTTTCCAGACAAATAAAGCCATCCAACCACAAGCATTGGGCCCTAGTAGAGTGGCTGGGTTAATATCTATTCCTATGTTATGGTATAGAGTGGGCTGGTTTTGTCTTAGCATGTTGTTTAAATTTAGATATTATGGCTAATAAACCATGATTTATAATTCAGGGCCTAGTATATTTAGTGAATTCAATCTCTAGCAATTTTCAACGATCTGTGATTGATTGTAGCCCTGAGGTCCAATGCTGCAGCACTGAAGTTCGATATGGAAAATTCATGACACCCAGTAGAAATTCTGCACCAAATATAATTCCAAAACTGGGGTAAAATGTATGCATAGGGTTTGAATTGGACAGTAATGAGTATAAAGGAGGTGGTTGGAAAAAAGTTATAAAGTAATGCATTGTATCAGGATAAAGAATGACTTGTAAAAAGTTTGCAGATTACTGTATGTAATAATGCACATACTGGGGAAAATATGGAATGAATTTCTGGTCATACAATAAGAATGGAACATATATCAGAAGCTCCAGGTATTTCTATCCTATCTTTTCAGAGGTCTTCAGCAGAAGTGTTGGGACCTCAAATAAGGAACAAAGAAACCCATATATATATATATTTCCAGATGTCATTTATATCTATTGTTGTCATCATTGCTTCCATTTATGGAAACAGTTTGCTTAGTTCTGTGTAGGTGTATTTCAAATTTATCTGATATGAAATTTAGCTTCGCAAACAAGTTGCCAAACTGAGATCTCTTGATGCTTTTACTGATCAAGTAGAAGGCAGGTGTTCTAGAGCTGCATACTCTGAAGATGGAAGGAAATTTGATGAGAAATAGCTGTTCCAAAAAGTAGTGTTTTCCAGATTTGCACGGGTCAAACAAACAAACATAGTGAAGATCCCTTGTTAATCTCATTTGGAGAAGGTTGTTGGCTTTTCTGATCATTTTGGGATTAGATATACACACATACAAACTTTAACAGGTAGTTGAGGCATTTTAATGTCCCCTGAATATAGAATATAGCTTTCTATTCTTCTAATAATCCTGCATAATCTGTTGTATTAAAGATGGTAACTGAGCATCCCATAAATATTTTTGAACTTTGCAGAATCATAATTGATTTTTTAGTTTCAGGTTAGACACTGGTTCATCACCTTTAAAATATGGTTAAGAAGGTACTCATATTTCAAATTAGAACTGGAAAGCAAATCAATGTGCCGCACAATGGAAATTTGTAATCTTCCTGTGGAGATCTAGGCAAATTGGTCCACAGTTGCCATGATGAATTCTCCTCTGCAAACTCTTGAGCTAGAAGAAAGCTTTTAGTGTTGTTAATCAACAGTCTGTACATTTTTGCTAAGGAAAGGTATTGGGAGTTTTATATAACACTAATAATTCAATTCTGTTTTGCATAGTACATTTTTGTACACTTATTTATGCCTATGTGGGAATTGCACATTTCTGTGATCGGAAAATGACATTTAAAGCGAGTTTTTCCCATACTACTTTCATAAAAGATTTGACATTTTTGATAGGGATTAGCACAAGTTCCTGTTTTATCTATAATACCTGTGATTCATCTTGCCTTTAGTTTGCTATTTTCCCAGCTCCAGTTTTGGGTGCCCATTGTGATCTTATGAAGAATATTCATATTTTATGGTGTTTCCCAATTTTTTGGTTGTATCTTAAAAGAAAAAAAATCAGTTAGATGAGCAAGAAATTATAAGATAGCATGTTGCAAAGTCATGGGGCATTTTATGTCTAAAATCTGTGTCCCACCAGAAAAAGCATGCAAATGAACACAAATGAAACAACACTCCTGCAATTTATTTTGAGAAAAGAAACTCAAAATGGAATTAACCTTCCTTCCTTCCTCCCTTCCTCCTTTCCCTCCTCTCACTGAAACTGGCAAGCGGAAGGGACCTATAATATTTTACCTACAATTTTCACTGATTTTATTACCTGTGTTTGTATAAGTTGACTAGTTTATTATATTTATTTTGATATACTGTACATTTTACTTGAATTTGGTATTTGGGTGTATATCTGGAAATGTCCACGTTGTTTCTATCTTTATACTTCATATATACATGACATATATATTTCATGAGTGTAGTATGTTTGTGTGTTTTGGGAATCTGTAACTGACATACACATACACACACCTACCACATATGTTTTTTCTTGGTTCATGTCAGCATTTCTCTGAGCAGCAACAGTTTCTTATCTATAAAATCTGAGTTCAGTATCATTCTGTTCCTGCTAGTGATTCAACCAAAACATCCAAATCGTCTCCAACAGAATCTGCAGCAATCATTTTAATTTGTATTCTAGTTGCGATAAATAGCTGTAGCTATTTAGCTAGAAGCTAAAATCCTGCAGCTTCTTCTGTATCTTAACAGCCCCTCTGAAGATCTAAGAAACAGAGCAGGGATTGCAGAAGACAGGAGAGTTGCTGAAAAAAAATATTTTCCCTATAGAATCTTTTGCTGGGTATCTCTTTTGCCCATAAGCAGAAAGCTTTGTGTGTGTGTGTGTATTCATGGAGACCTAATTAGTAATCTGTGTAACACAGTGATCCACTATATCATGTACGAAGGTGCTATTCATCTCCTACCATTCAGTTTCAATCTACTCTGATAGAAAATGGGGATTATACTCTAGAATAAACATGAACTTCACATTCTTTGGTCAAGGATCATTATTTCTTGTTTATTTATTGGGTAGTGTCTGGGTTTTTTGCACTCCCATAATGCAAATGATATTCATTTATCACTTGGCAGTGCTCAAATAACCTTCTGCAATATACTTATAAGGCACATTGATTTACTATTTCATTATGTTAGTTGCAACTGCAAATATATTGGTTGGCTGGAAAGGAAATCATTCTGGGTTATCTTTACCAAATCCGTACGAGATTGGGGCTATTAATTATCATATTGCAATTGCATAGGGAGTGGTTGAGGAATATATAATTTAATTGAAGGAAAGAAGAAAAATAAATAACATGCATGCCAGTAAACCATTCTAATTAGAAACTGTATTAGTCCGCCAAGAGAAGAAAATCAGTTGAACAACTTTCCATATTGCATTGTTTATTATTTATAATTGACTGTTGGAACATCTTGCTTCTGTGCTCTACTATTGTAGGAGAAGAAATGGCAGACCTTGGGAGTGGAGTTAAACGTGTCATCAGCTTAGAGTCCATACATTGCCACAAACAATCCAAATCCAGCCCCCACCCCTTGAATTCCTTTGACTAGGGCCAATTTAGTGCTGACTATTAGTTAATTAATTTTTTCTGTGTAGGCTTGAATAAATCTTCTGTGCTGCAAGAAGCAATGGATGAAAAGTAATCTAGGAGAGAAGCAACCTAGAATTAAGGAGAATTTTCCTGACAGTGAGAACAATTAATCAGTGGAACGACTTGCCTCCAGAAGTTGTGGGTGCTCCAACACTGGAGATTTTTAAGAAGAGATTGGACAATCATTTGTCTTAAATGGCATAGAATTTCCTGCCTGAGCAAGGGCTTGGACTAGAAGACCTCCAAGCTCCCTTCCAACTCTGTTATTATGTTATTCTGCCTAACAACAGCTGTTTTTATTACATTTAGGGAAACACACTTTCAATATAGCCCCATAATGTAACCAAATTGCCCAAGACTTTCCTACAATGAAGCATGTATTCTACAACTAAAAGCCATTGTCCTCTCACCTACATTACAATTATATGCAAACATTGATGCAAAATATTTCTTGAATGTTTTTTATCTGTATTTGGCATGGAATGATGCTTGATTTCAGTGTTTTACAATGAATGCATAACTTATTTTTATAGTAATTATTTTAACCTCTTTAAGTCAAAAGGAACCTTTGATTTCATTTATTATGTGTTCTCAAATGATTTTAATCTCCTAACAAGATATATTTTGTTAAATGACAATCTATCCCTAATTTGTTCTTTCAGAAGTCAGTGCATTCATTGCTACTAATGAGTCTGTCCACCTTGCTGCTGGTCATTCTCTTTTCCACCTTTCCCAGCATTTGAGTTTTTTCCAAAGAACTAGATCTTTGTATTCTGTGTCTGAAGGAGGATAATTTGAGCCTGGGCATTTGTGTTTCAAATGAGAACTCTACAATGATTTGTTTGATTGATCCATCAATTTGTTTTCTTGATTCTCCATAGTATTCTCAGGAGTTTTCTCTGAAACTAACATTTAAAAGTGTCAAAAATGCTCTTCCTATCTTGCTTCTTCAATGTTCAATTTCCATAGAGGGTTACTGATTATTTATTTATTACATTTGCATGCTGCCCATCTCTCTATTATGACACATAATACCATGGCTTGCACAATTCTGATCTTTGTGATATGTGGCTGGTATCGTCATCATAGGGTGCTTTGTTGTTGTTTCTTCCTCCATTTTTAAAACTATGCTCATCCTTTTTCAATATGGCTACCCTTAATCTATATTTGGCATATAGATTTAAAAAATATGGGGAGAATATACAGCCTTGTGGCTCTCCTTTGCCAACACGTAGCCAGTCTGTTTTGCCATGTTCTGCCTGTACTTGGGCTTGCTGACTTGTATATAAGTTTCTCATGAGGACAATGAAATATTCTAGGATTTTCATTTCTCTGAGCACTTTCCGCAGCTTGATGTGATCAGCATAATTGAAGGCCTTTTTATAATTAACGAAGTGCACAACAACTTGCTAGTTTCATATTTTCAAGGTTGGGTTCAGCCTTGTGAGGTAGACTAGCCCGGTAATCTAATTGTATTTTATTGTAAGGTCACATTAACAGAATCTTGCATGTCTGGAATTACATTTCTCTCCTGTCACCTTCACAGTCCAAGAAAATAGGAAGAATCTTGCCCTACAGACTTTCCCACTGCAGACTAAGTTGCCTTTTATCTGACTGTTCCCTTGACTATGACTCTTTGCCCTGACTGTTAAGGTCATTCCCACATACAATTACATAGAATTTATGTACTTTGCTTTCAGGCACAATACAGCATACATGAGGGTTTCTTATTTTGTTTTTCTAGCAACAGGACTGATGG
Source organism: Oxyrhabdium leporinum (assembly GCA_032468155.1). NCBI lineage: Eukaryota > Metazoa > Chordata > Lepidosauria > Squamata > Cyclocoridae > Oxyrhabdium > Oxyrhabdium leporinum. Next base: position 252,053 of record JANHFL010007298.1, read on the forward strand.
CAAACTGAAATGGAAGTAAATAGCCTAAAGTGACTAGTGAGTAGGGACTTGAACCCACACTTTTCAATCCTTAATCCCTACAACTCTTACCATGATACACTACAGCTTTTCATACCAGTGCTAAATACTCAAAAGTGAAGGCCTTCCTACTATCTTCCAATCTTCTTTATTATCTCCCTTTCCCCCCCATCCCCCAAAGAATGTGAAAGAAACATAAATCACATATAATTTTGGGGGGGGGATTTTTATGAGCAGTATTATCAATAATCAGTTCTGGAAGAGGATTTCTGAAAACATTGCTAACTTAGTCCATACAGAGAAAATATAAATGAGGTCCTTGAACAATTTGTACTGACTTTTAGAGAAGGAAAAGATTCCAAAAGAGACCAGATGAATTACAAGTCATGTGAGGGGTCAGTAATATTTAGGGATGATGTGCTGGAGAGCAAAAATATATAATCACAACTCACAATTTACAATTACATGATAAGGATGTCTATCTGTATAGGTCTCAGGATTTATGTGTATGTATTGTTTTCTGCTGCTGTGGCTGTTATTGTGCAATTTCTACAGCAACTCAAAGCATATTTCCCATCTCCAATTCTATCTTAATTACAGCAATAAGCTCTAATCAGAGACCACCCAATGAATTTCCATAGCTGAGGACCTATGTAAACCTGTCTCACCATTTCTAGCCTGTGAAGTTGAAATTATACATACAACAATGTTTAAATATTTTTTATCTATGCCCACTTATTTATTCCTTAATCTTCACTGTTGTGATCACATAAGAGTGACTGCTCCTCTATGTAGGGAAAGCAGGGGGATCCACAGGACATATTAAACAAGGTTAAGATGATGGTTGTGACATTGTGTGATTTAACTTCCACCTTGTTTTTACATGGGAAAAGGTCATACTTTATAAGCATATAGCATTACTCCATCATCCATAGGGTTAGAGCCTTTGCCATTCCCTCTCACTAGAGAAAGGACAATTTATTTATTTTGTGACTCAGAATGGTGGAATACTAGTGACTTGACACATCTCCTTGGTTTAAACAGCACATTCATGATCTAAAAACTGTACAATTACTTAAGTTGCTTATGATTAGTATTTAATTTAAAGCCTTGAAAGTATGACCTCAACATTTTTCCATGAAGCAGAACCAGTTTCATCGTACTTCATAAATACAGAGTTAGGATCCTGATAAAGGGATGTTGCATTTTGTCTTTTAGTGTAGAGTCAATAGTGGAGCTTGGGGGCCCAATGGCAGCACCATGTAGGCTGCAACTCAACTGCATTGAGACAACTGAAAATGTAAATGAATCTACACACTCACACAGCCTTCTGATGCTACAGAGAAGGCCCCTACTGTGCTGCCTTAGGCTTCCAAAAATAGGTATTCATGTCATGGGCATCTGAGAGGGAGTCAAGTCAGAAGTAAGGGAATTGTTGAAATGTGCATCATTAAGTTACCATTCCAAATGCACTAAGCCAGAAGCTTGTCAACTGCAAAGATAGAACACTGACACAAACTAAGCAATGTAACATATGCAGTACAATGCAGTGAGACATGTGCAGATCTGTACATTGGGGAAACAAAACAGCCGCTTCACAAATGCATGACACAGGAGAACAAACCCATCAGGACAAGTTTCAGCAGTTTGAAAGCATTTGAAAGACAAAAGGCCACTCTTTTGAGGTCAGCAAAGTCCACATTCTGGATAGAGAGGACCATTGGTTTGAAAGAGGGGGAAAAGTGGCCATCTACTGTATGTTAAAACTGAGCAGCCCTCTCTCAACAGAGGAGGAGAGATGTGACACCACCTATCTCCTGTCTACAACGTAGCCCTTTCAGTAGTTCCAAGAAGATTTCACAACTATTTGCACTCTGATTCAGGTGACCCTGAGGGCACAGATAAACCCCCAGGTAACCTCAATGGCTCTCAGAAAGAGTTTTAACAATCAAATGATTGCAAAAAAGTACAATTCTTTCATCCCCACCTCATCATCTTGTAAGAACCTATCCTTCCTCTCCCTCCCATCCAATTATAATTGATGCAGCATCTTTGATAAGAAACAAAATATTTTCCTCTTCTTTCTCAAATAATTAAAAAAAACACCAGTCCAGTTGTCTTTTGAAAGAAAAAAAAACCTTTCAGACAACGATGGCCTGGATTACTGAGAATCTCCATAGACATTTACCGTTCAAAAACACGGCTTTCATATTTGCATCCAATGTCAAGATGCAAATATGAAAGGGCAAAGTTTGTATGTGTTCTCAAACAGACCTATCATTTTTTTTCTACTGTGGCCTGCAGTAGGTGCCTATATTTCAAGATGAAAAGAAGTCAAGGGTAGAATTATTCAAATTAACTCAGAACAGAAAGAGAAAGAAACGACATAATTGAAAAATAGCCCTGAGTACAAGATGCTCAGAGAAAGTATAAGTGGCAAGATCAAAGGGATGAGAACAAGGTTCAGTAGCAAAGTCATTTATCTGAGAAAATGGCAGGAGATGTCAGCCATATAAGGGGAGCCACAGTGTTGCAGTCATATTGTAAAACATAGAATGAGAAGATCTGAATCCAAATATATTGCAGGGCTTCTTTAAATTAGGCTGGTCCATGACAAAGAGAAAAAAAAATATGAGGTTGCAGTAGATAGATGGATGAATGGATGGATAGAAAGACAGACAGACAAATAAATAGATAGGTAGACAGAAAGCAATCTGAAGCAAAACTGGTTTATCAAGGCTGTGCAATAATCAATATCTTTTTGCCTTGTGATGAGAGCATCAGGGCTGCATTCCTAGTGGACTAGTGGACTATTTTATCTTCCTTTAACCAATGGACCTATGGGGATGTTAATAGATTCTACTGCACCATTATAATTGCATTTGAGATATGGAATCAAAGAATAGGAGGAACAAATATCTTAATTTCACTTACTTTTAATTTAACTGTGCTTTACTTAACTCTGTTTTCAGAAACTCACCATATGGGCTGAATTCATCCAATACACTTGGCTAGAATATAGTTGGCTATTTTGTGGTTTAGTGTGTGGTGTGAACATAGCCTAGGCATCTTCCCAAATGGAGCAGAAGCAGTTTCATGCATATTACAGCATTTTTATTTACAAACTAAGCTGTTATCAATACACTTAGGTAATAATAACCTTAACTGTTACCAGGAGAGTAAATTCTGCATGATTTTGAGTATTTCCCTAGAATCTTGACTCAGAAATACATACCCAACCACTTCTGGGGAAAAAAAAGTATACTAACAGAGTCTCAGTCATTCAGAACAAGGAAACAGCAAGAATATATTGTCTGCCTTCCAGCTGCATAAGGCAAAGCAATAGAGCTACCCTTGGTTAGCAAGGTCTTGGAAATGAATGTGTCCTTACTTAGTTCTTAATGTAATCAACAATGTCAGTCATGGATCTTAAATTGACAAATTAGTGCTCTGGAGAAAGAAGCATCATTCACTGGAAAATATGTCATTGGTGCTTAGTTGTCCTCTAACTCTCTGAAAGATTTGGCACCTGCAGCTTTTAAAAAGCAGCAAAAATAAATAGAATATTGGTTCAGGCACATTGAATGCTAACATGCAATTACTTTGTGTGGGTTTTCAGTTGCAGTCAAATATAGATGTAGGTGAATGCACCTTTTCACAAAATCAATTCCAAAATCTGTAATGAGACTGGAAAAGGTAAAAAAAAAAGATAGTGGGGACAGAAGGAGTAAAGATATTTTTGAAGGAAGATAGAACGTGCAAATGTCCATGACATTTTAGACTGCACATTGCTTCTTTAACATTGAAAATTGCAAGTGGACCTTAATTTTAAGGTACTCTAGCTGCACCTGATGGTTTATAACCTTTTCCGCAGAAGCAGGCATTGGGTGAAATGGTTGAGAAATAAATGATGAGACAAATTATTTATGTTAATTAAGCTATTATTAGGATGCCCAAAGATAGGGCTATTGCATCTGAGTTGCAGAGTTAAAAAGCAATACAAAACAACTCTCAAAAATGCTGTAAATGTAAATATATATTTTATATTACATGTATTGACAGCAGAGAGAATTGTATTTGCACAATGTTGGAAAAAATGAAGAAACACCTACAGAAGAAGATATAATTAAAAAAAATATTAGACTGTGCAGAAATGGATAGACTAACACTGACGATAAAGGAAAAAGAAGACACAGACTATTTTTGAACTTGGGACTTGTTTTATCAATGGTTGATAAATAGAGGTAGAAACTAGGAGCTTAATATTGTTATATAAGAAAATTGACTCAGACAGTATGCTGTTCATTAAGCACTTATTGTAATGTAAAGAGAAAATATATAAATAAATTAAAAAGAAAACAAAATGCTGCTATCATCTGGAGATCATCTTTATTTTGGGATCCTGACAATGATAGCTTTGACTGAAGACAAAAAAAGAAAAGATAACTTATTCTCCTCACCCCATTCTCCCAATTGTTATACAAAAGATGGCATTTTAGCAGTCAAAGTATTTATGACATCTGCATTTTAAAAGTATGGGATATCCTTTTTAACACTAATCATAATATTTGTTTTGTTTGATTTATGTAGTATCAAGCACTGGCTTTAACCAAGGATCATTATTATGTTGGGTGGTTTTCACTTTGGTAGTTGGGTTGTTTTCACTGGAATTTATGCTTCACCACTAAAAAGCAGAGTTGTGTTCTCCATGAATAAGTTACTTCCCTGTAGACTTAGAAAGATAAAATGACAGAAAGCGATTTAGTAAGCTGGCAAGTGCAGATTGTGAATTCTGCCCTCTGTGATGTGTAAGCTTTCCCTAGGCCATGATTGCCACTGGGAAATATTTAGCTCTTAAACTACACTGAAAAATCAAACTACACTGTTAAATCAAAGCTGAGAGGCCTTTTCACTAAGGAGGTTTATCACACCAGGATAGTGATGTCTTTAAAAGATTATATTTCTGGTGAACCTGTAGCATAACTGGTATAAGGCTGATGTACATATGTTCTGTTTGTCTTTGGCAAGGATTCTTATATGGAAGCAGAGTGACACCAGCTTTGAGGTCACTGCTCTGATTATCAGTAGATTTATGGGTCCAATTTAAAGTGCTGGCTAATATCTATAAAGTCCTATATGTTATAATGCTGGGATATATCAGGAACAAATACAATTCTGCCAGTGGACAACTTCTACATGAGCAGTCTTGAATATGACATAGTGGTGGACATTGCCAGTGATTATGTATTTTTTAAAAATTGTAGTTTTACTGATGGTTTTTATATGTCTGTATATATGTCTTAACCTGTTTCTATGGCCTGTTGTTTTTTTTAACTGATGTGAGCCATCCAGAAAGGATCCAATGAAGAACTCACCCCTTCAAAAGCTGCATGAGGGCCAGGCCTTCTCAGTGGTAGCTCCCGCATTTTGGAATAGCCTTCCCTCATGATATACATTTGACCCCAATCAACTTTCTTTTTGCATAGCTTTGAAGGCCATATTGTTCAAGTGCACCTTTGACCATGGCTATTGATGAAAAAAATATAGCTTTCAATAGCAAATGTTGATTGCTAAAGAAAATATAGTGTGATATGATAAAATAACCCTGATTTTAATGATAAAAAACAGTGTCATGTTCAGTGAACTCCTGAAATGGTTTTATATACTACAGTAGTCACGCTAGTGTCGTGCAGATCCCCCCCCCCCCCAGGATTTTTTCCTGCAAGTTCCAAATCAGCTTTTACATCTTTCCTTGCTTCAACTTCATTCCAAGGGAAGGAATCAGGATTTCTCCCATGATGGTTCTTTTCAGATTAGGAAGTGTGGGGAGTCAGGGAGGTTGCAGAGTAACTAAATGAGGTATAATAACAATAGCTATAGCCATAACAATGGCACCTAGACGTATATACTGCTTCACAGTGCTTTACAGCTCTCTCTAAATGGTATACAGAATCAGCATATTGCCCCCAACAACCTGGGTCCTCATTTTACCAACCTCAAAAGGATGAAAGGATGAGTCAACCTTCAGCCGGTTAGGATCGAACTCCTGGAAGTGGGCAGATTCAGCCTGCAATAGTGCATTCTAACACCTGCACCACTAACCGGTTCAAAACAGACTGAAGCAAGCAAATTAAACCGAAACAAAGGATTGGGGACTTTCCCTACTTTCTACAGTGGTCAGGCCTTCTTCAAAATGTCAGCAACCAAAATGGAAAAGAAAATGCCAAACACCGTAAGAATAAATTAGGGAAAGAAGAAGCTTCTGGGGGAGAAGAAGAAAACTGAGAAATTGCAAGGCAGCTTTCAACAGGGCAGAAAGATTTTAAAGTTTAATCTTAAGTAGAATTAACATGTTTCATTTTCAGCTAAATGAGTTTAGATCGATGGTATCCAACCCTGGCAATTTTAAGACTTGTGAATTTCAACTCCCAGAATTTCTGGCTGGGGAATTCTGGATGTCAAAATCCAGAAGTCTTTTAAGTTGCCAAGTTTGGACACCCCTCCTTTAAATGAACGTGCTCTTTCTACTCCACGTGGAATGGCAGTGAATTCTGTAGCAGTGAAAAATCTACCATGACAGTCAGGTTTATGTTCAAGCAGCATTGCTTGGCACTGAAAAAAAGTGTAATTGTCACAGATTTTCTTTGTTACTGGATCCATTTCACTACACTGTTACAATGAGCTTTTAAAATCCTTATTTGTGTACTGCAAATCATAGGGGGATAAGTGGTGATAGTAGACATTGATGACCACTTAATTGTGACAAGTTCTTTAAAAATCTGTGTGTTTTTTTGTGTTTGTATTCTTGGTTGGCTTGCTGAATGTTCAGTTAAGCATGGGACAGGAGCACAGACTTTTATTACAACTGCATTAAGCGCTTGGAAGATTGCACGTTGGAGAATGCTAGCTATAAGAATGTGCAATTGTGCAAGTAATTACATCTACGCTCTTAGAATAGGCTGTCAAGAAAACTAGTTTTGATCCCTCATAATACATGCTTTGAAATCATCATCAAGGAGAGAAAGCAATCATTCATTGTTAAAAGAGCAAAAAAGTTCTTAGCTAGGTCTGAGAAGCTCTAATTCCTTTTTGCACCCCCATGGGTATTTAGGCCTTGTTAAAAAAACAAATCCCTCTTTTTAAATTATTTATTTGTGGTATCCTTGTGAACCTGTTGCTGTTATATCTTGTACACTCTCACTTTCACTTTATTTCACTGCACCAAGTCAGGTGGGCTAAGCAGTGTTTTGATACCACACAATTCATAATATGCTTCTTTACTGAACTTTATCATCGAAAGTGTTTGCCAGAGTGGTTGATTTTAGTTGGAATTAGATCTGGATGAGTTGTTTTTGATCCTAGATTTTCAAGTCAGTGAACAGAGGATATACTATTCTGTGGATCAGACAATGGCAAAAGTTGAACTTTAAATATTTAAATCAGGTTTAAGAGTTTATATTACCTGACACTGTAAAAACAATGTTTTTAAAATATTCCTTTAAAGATGTCCCGAAAAACCAATGTAGTGTCTCCAACAGTGTCTCATGCTTGATATGTTTAATTAAGATTGTGCAGAGAATTAGTTTTATCACTTCTCATTCAATCTGATTATGAAAAAGAATTCAGTTTTGATATTTATTTCAAAGGAGAAAAGGATGTTGGTGAAATTTGCATGAGTGAATTACAGAGTTTTTTCAGTTGTGTTGGTATTAAGTAGCCCGTGATTCCTTAATGGTCTTTTCATTCACTGTAGAATGTAGATGTTACACTATCGGTATTTGAATAGGGCTATAAGGAGAGAGAATCACACATGATACCTTTGTGGGAGGTTATTACAGACACTGAAAAAGGCAAACAAGAAAGGTGAGAGAATTTCTGCATCTTTCAAAGATGCATTCAAATGGTGATAACAAAGTATTTCAAATATCGTGACATCTGTTGGGAACTTAACTGTGAAGGGCCAGAAATCCCAAAGTCTTACAATTTCTGATGAACAACTTCATTTGTCAAAAAGGGAAAATCAAGCAAGACGGGGTTCTGTCCTAAATTGAATCCTCACTGACAGAAGACAAGTAAGGGTGAGTGGCATTTTAGGTGAAAGTGATAATGTTATCCTTAAATCTGTAAAATCCAGAAGAGGAGGAACTGAGGAGAATCAGGCCTCCATACTAAACTTCAGAAGAAAAGATTTTGGTAAATTCACAGAGCAGGCAAGTTTAATCCAATGTCTTCTAAGTGTTACAGAGAAAGTGTCCAAGAAGGATGGCAAATGAAGGAACATCATAGACAATCACATAAGAAGGAAAAATGAGAAAAATCTAAAGAGGCCAGCAGATATACAGGCAAAGGTCTCTGAGATTCTGAAGAGAAAAAAGGACATGTATAGAAAATGGGAGGAATATAGTCAAGAATACTAGGTATCAGACAGAAAATGTACAACTGCATCAGAAAGGATAACACTCAGAAACTGGAATGTATTTTGATATATGTATAGAATAGCATAAGAAATATAAGAAATCAGGTCTTAACCTACTTAATTTCCCTCACTCTACAGTCTTTTTCTCTCACTTTCTATATATACTTTATTTCAGCTATTTCTTCCTCAATTACTGATCCTGGAAAGTCGGGCAGCTTAATGGAAAAGTATAATCATCGGAAAGAGCAAACTATATTACATCTGGAAAAGCCATTGTGGCTTACATGTATGGCAGGTTTAAATCATAATATAAATGTAGGCCCGTGTTGGAATTTAAAGGATGGATTTAGTAGCATCTCGGTTGTGGAAATATAGTTAATGCAAGTTAACAGGAAGGAAGGAAGGTAGAAAAAAATATCATCTCCTTCTATACCTTAATCCATTTTGTCCTGAAAATGGTAATCTGTGCGGTTGTAGCTGTAGAGCACCCACGACTTATAGGGATGGTCTAATTAAATGAGTTTGCATCACAAATCCTGTCTTTTCCTTTCTTACTACGCTACAATCTCAGTTTTTATTCTGGTTTTTCTTTTCCTTTTGGTATTCTTCTTTCCCTCCTTGTACATTTTCTCCTGATTCCTCCTATGGTATGACTACTTTGTCAGCCATACTTAGTGGACTCTATCTAATTATTGTATGACCTGTGCGGCATTTCAGATGCCAGAAATAATTACATGTGATTATGCCGTAATAAAACGATGATAATGACTACAGACTAAATGCTGACCTTAAATCTGTTGGAATACAACCAGATACACACCAAGACATTATTTCTCTTTGTAAATAAGGTAGTGTCCTTCATCTCAGCCATTTCATGGTTACAAAGCTATTTCTAAAAACCATTGCTTTTTAAACATAGCAATAGAGGGATAAATGTTCCAAGGTTCTTTTTCAAGAGGCAACTGGGCTTTGTTTTTCCTTGAAGACATGTTGCTTCTCTTGAAAAAAAGCACCTTGGGACAATCATGACCTGGATGACTTAAGAATCTCCACAGGCAGGAGAACTTTTAACTCCTGTTCTCTATTTTTTTAAAAAAATCAATCTTAATATTTAAGTTCACTTTTAGTTAAGCTGTTTCATTTGCAGTTGAAGACATGATAGGCAAGACTACTTATTTGAGAACATTATTAATAATCTATCTTCTCCCAGTAGAACTAGTAATAAAGGTTCTGCAAATATTTCTGACTAATGACCATTAAGAGAGAGAATCTCCATAGATTTATTCTAAACCTCCTTTTAAGCCAACTAAATCATCACCTTCTTCACAATTTGTGATAGTACATGCTATTAAGCAATTATGAAGAAATATTTCCTCATATCTTGCTTCATTCTGCTGCTAATCAATTTAATTTCCTGATCCCGTGTTCTCTGATGATGGAACGAGGAGAAAACATTTATGCCTAAGCCTCTTTCTGTGCATCTTTCACATTTTTCCAAATCTTTTATTTTCCTTAGGGATTTAGAGATATTATTTTATAAATACAAACTTAGCTGCCTGTAAAATCTTACAACAGGGATAATTGCCTGAATGCTACTGGTGCCTTTGCTCTCCTCTCTTAACTTAGAAATGAGATACTAAAGGATCTAAGTAGGCCTAAATAACTTTGCAACTGTGAATAAGCGAGATGGTGCTTTCGCCACCATTTCCTTGAAACATATGGAAACAGACTGGCAGCTAAACCATACAAGGCAGCATCTTCCATTGCTGCAGAAGGTTCCATCCATCCATGTCTTTGTAGTTTGTACAGCAATTTAATTAGTCCTCAACTTACAACTAGTCATTTCATGACCATGCAAGGTTAGAATGGCATGGAAAAAAAGGGATTTATGACTGTTTTTTGACTTATGACCATTGCAGCATCTCCGTGGTCATATAATCTAAATTCATACGCTTGGCAACTGGTTCGTATTTATGACAGTTGCAATGTCCCGGGGTCATGTGATCACCTTTTGTGACCTTCTCACAAGCAAAGTCAATGGGGAAGCCAGTTTCACTGAACAATTGTGTTACTAACTTAACAACTTCAGAGGTTCACTTAACAATTGGGGCAAGAAAGGTCATGAAATGGGGTGTGGCTCACTTAACAACTGTCTCATTTAGCAACAGAAATTTTGGGCCCAATTGTGGTTGTAAGTTGAAGACTACCTGTATGTCTGATCCTAGTCTTTATTAGCCACTATATGATGTTTTCATTTCACAGTCTGTACACCAGAGGTCCCCAACCCTTGGTCCATGGACCGGCACTGGGCCACAACTTGCCAGAAACTGGACCGTTCAAACAAGCAGGGCTTCATCTGCAGGATGCAGGCAGCATACGAAATCACCCCTCCCCCCTCCGGTCCATGGAAAAACTTCATCTCCATGGAACCAGTCCCTGGTGCCTAAAAGGCTGGGGGCTGCTGGTCTACACTATACTGGATTCTCAAGCAGATCGCTAGTGAACCAGCCATAGCAATTCATTTATTTTAAGAACAACCTTGTGAAAGTTTAGGGACTCTGGTGAATCACCCATATACTCTTCCAAATTATTTTATGTCCCATATTACAGGTATTTTATTATACATTTTAGAGATACCGTAGTAATGGGAGTGACCACCTACCAAAAATGAAAACAATTTGAGAACATATGAAAGTGCATTAGGTACTTATTTGCGGTGAATAGATAGGTAACTAGGTAGCTACCTTGGTTGTTTGCTTGCAGGTGTTTTTTTGCCCAACTAGGTAACATCATCAGTTCTAATGAGTGTGGGGTTTGTCCCTTATACAGTAGTTTTCCCTGCCAGTGTTGAACCACATCTCCACCATCTTGGCAGAGAGCACCAAGAATGCCAACAAACTCTTCTTTTTTAAAAAAAAAAATCTCTAGCTTTAACTCAGAGGAAGAAAAAAACTTAAGAACATCCACTTTCCTTTTGAAAAGAACTTTTGGGTATTAGATTCAAGGATCTGGCCTCTGTGGAGGATTGTTCTAGGTTCCATCCTGTTCACTTGAAACAAATTTGCTGCCAAGACTCCAATCCATAGAATGGGAATTTGGGTTGGGGTGGTGAGAAGACTCTTACAGATATTTTTTCCTTCCCTTCCAGGGCTTCCCCTCACCTAACCTGTATAAATAGAAAGAACAATGCTAGTACTTTCAAAAGAAAAAGGAACACACATGCACAAACACATACATGTACACACACGTATACATCGCACAGCTAGAAAAATATATTTAGGCAACAGCAAGCTATTGAATTCAAAGATTGAATCTCACTGTAAACTGCAGAAAAGATTGCTCTGAACTAGTTTAGTTTACATTTGAACTGATGAAGTTAAATAATGATGACTTCAAAGAAATGGAGAGGAAGCACATAATTTCTCTTCTCAGTTGCTATCACACTTCCCTTTTTTTTTGTGCAGTCTGGTGGAGCTATTATGGAAATGTATAGAGCTGAAATGCCCATTTTGCCACCTACATGAGAAGAATTCTAGAAGCCTATTGCTGATAAATATGTCAATGATGTTCAAAAATGGTAGATGCTATTTACAATAGAGCACAAATAAACAATTCAGAACAGAACACAGATATGCTGAGTGAGAGGATTATTAATAATTGCAAGGAGAAATGAATTTCAAAAGTTCAAAAGAAAGCTATAGATAAACAAAGAGATGGAGAGATATATAAATGAAATGTCTCTTAGGGAGTATGATGTACTCTAAGCGTCACTGTCTATGTGTGCACACTTTTATTAATGGAGTACATTATACTGTACTCTCCCCAAGCCATTTCATTTTTTTTTTACTCAAACCTGTGATATAGACTGACCCAAATTACTAAACAGTAATTTTGTGGCTGAATGGATTCTTTCCTAACTGTGCCTAAGAGAAACATTTCATTTGTATATCATATCTAACTCCAGAAACAATTGCATCACACTTTTGTTTCCTTCCTCCTCCCTCCCTCGCTCCCTGACAAACATCTAGGCCAGTGGTGACTAACCTTTTCGGCACTGAGTGCTGAAATGGGAGCATGCGTGCATGCACGCCGGAAATGGGAGCATGCGTGCATGCACGCCGGAAACCAGAAGAGCGGCTCCCTGACGCACATGCGTGGGAATGCCGGAAACTGGAAGTTTAGCTTCCTAGCACTTGCATGCGTGCCAGCCACCTGGTCTTCTGGTTTCTAACATGGATGTGTGTGCAAAGACCATCTGGCCAATGCACACGTGTGCTCTGGGGAGCTGCTCTTCCAGTTTCCGGCACTCCCATGCATGCAAAGACTAGCTGGCCAGCGTGCATACATGCCTGAAGACCAGCTCCATAGAGGTCAAGACACATTTAACACCGATGGTAAACGTAGTACATCAGTGCTGGTTCCAGTCTTTCTCAGTGGGATGTTGTCAGATGATCTGGGACTATAGTTTCAAGTGTTGCTGAAGTTCTCCAACACAGGTGAAAGTAGAAAGGTACGTCATGGTGGCACAGTGGTTAGAATGCAGTACTGCAGGCTAACTCACTGCTTACTCCAGGAGTTCGATTCTGAGTGGGTCAGAGTTGCCTCAGCCTTCCATCCTTCCGAGGTCAGTAAAATGAGGACCTAGATTATTGAAAACAATATGCTGACTCTGTAAACCTCTTCAAGAGGGCTGTAAAGCATTGTGAAGCAGTATATAAGTCTAAGTGCTATTGCTGTTGCTATGCAGAAAACTTTTCATGTGTTGGTGACTTTTATATAAATAGGGATACAGTACTAGGCATAGTCAGGGATTTTTTTCAGTCTGCGTTTCCAAGTGAGTGCTTCCTTAACTCAGATGGAAAAGCATTGCAGAACAAAATAGTCTTTTGAACTTATGCTTGCTCACATTTTTATGTCTCCTTTAGTCCAAAGCAAGAGGAAGTAGGGAACAAGCATCAAGCATCAACCTTGCTAGGTGATTGGTCCTTGAGAGCTTTCTAAAGGTTTTTGGTGCTGCCATTTTACTTTACCTTTTACTACATTTACAAGTAATGGCCAAGTAGTTGCTGAACGCTATTAAAATAACTGTAGATAAGAACTGTGTACATGTATTGTTTGAGACAGAATCTAAAATATATTTCTATCTTTAAAGTTGCTTGAAAAGGTTGGCTTTCCCATTAAAATCAACTGGTTTCCTTTTTCATGAAATCTACACAGATGCCCCCGAGGGAGCGGTGGATAAAAATGCTTTTCAAGATGGAATGTGAAAAGAGACAATTACAAAGCTGCATGCAAAACATTTCACGCTGAAATCAATAGCAGGATGGCAAAAGGGGAAAAACACCATGGTTTATTTACTATAAAGAAGCACAGAAATGGTTTATTGTCTTTTAAATTAAGTGCTTTGTTTTTGCATCATGTTGAAGAAACTCAGATATTCATATATTCAGGTACACAATAGAAAGAGGGTTTTTTTTTCAAAAAATGTTAGAAAATCCTGGTTTTATAGAGAAAAGAGGGCACTTGCTGAGATTTTGTGGTTCCTAGTAAATTTTATTTCTGAACTGACATGATTCTGAAAGTGATCCCTAGAGTATTCCTTTCTGGTGAGTGTCAGTGCATATTTCTTTTGCATATGCTAATAAATGCTCAAAACATGTTTTTAAACATAGGAAGAATCCACTTCTAATGTTTGAATACTTTGTGACAATCACATTTTTAATACAACCTGTTTCAAAGCAATGCGATAAACTAGCTTAATAGGTGCAAATCTTTCGCATCTGTGCATTATGTGGCGTTCCACAAGGCAGAATTATGAAGAGATTTAATAAGTAATTGAAGAAATTTTACCTGACTGAATTAGTCTGAAGCTAAACAGAGTCAGGACTGTTTAGCATTTGGACTGATCTCCTCCAGAGAACACTAAGTCTGCAGGCTAGACAGAAAAACTGAACAAAAGAAAATCTTAAGAAAATGGCAGTATCACATACTTTTCATATCTCTGTAAATAAAGCTATGCAGACGTGACCTCAGGATTGTCCCAGTAGGATTGTCTGCAGGGAAAACTATCAAGATGATGGCCACAATGGTGTGAAACTTTGCATGTTTTTTAATGTGCGTCACACATAAAGTTAGCCACCATCTTGGTTATTATTTTTTTTACCATTCCTTAGGGACAACCTGTTCTCTACCAAGAGTTGAGTTTGGTTTGAGGGGAAGCGTCCTGAGACCATTTCCACTTCAGCTCCTTCCTAGCCTACATGTTATACCTTGTAATTATACTTCAGGATGAAGAAGAAAGCTGAGGTAGAAAATAATATTTTCAAAATTGTGGAGGTTAGTAAAGACTTGAGCCTTTTACGGATGGGTGGGTGCACAGGCAGAGAACAGAAACTTTTCCTAATCATGGTCTTGCTTCCAATTTCTTTCTCAAAACCCCTTAAATGAAGCAAGTAGAGTGGAAAGTTATGGAGCCTTATACTACTACCGGTGGGAATATCTGAAGGCTGGAATACAGAAGAAACTTACATTCTGCTTGCATCTGTAGTTGGAAACAAGGAAATTACAAGTGGATTCCACCAACAAAAGGGATCAAAGGATTTAAATTCTGATTCCCTATTTTATTATAATCTTTCAAAACTCTGAGATGGACATAGACTAAGTTAGTTGAATTCAGTTAATTTAAATCAAGAAAACCTCAGTCTTCTTTCAGTTTTCCCATTAATCTCAATGGGAAATTAGCAGAACTAAGTGCAATAATTTTTCATGTGTATATGTGAGCTAACTAGTGAGTCATTCATCACCTTAAAACTTTGCTTTATCATGGCAACCAGATCAATAAGAAATCATGATGTAATAGAATATACCAATGATTTTGGGAACAAGGGGAAGATATGCTGTCTAGGAAAGAATTAGACAAAAGAAGGAGGACCCTCCAAGGGCTTAATGGCCAGACAAATAAATTTAGGAAGTATCTGTCCTAATTGATAAGACAGTTAAAAATACTGGTGGGAAGTCTGAACCTTCAGACTTGCAAGATCCTATTAATGTAGACTTACGATAAAATAGAATTAGCTCATCTAGTCTTGATTCCTGTCTGATTTTCCTAGGAGACCTTTTCTTTTCTGTCTTCTCCTATACCCATTGAAACAAGGGGGAACTAATAATTAGTCACATTTGCCAGGATTGCTGTAGGGTCAAATTTTGAGACTTCTTGAATAAATGAAGGAACTTTGGATTCAGTATCTCTAGTATCACATCTAATGCATATCTAGAATGCTGTATTAAGGCCCTTCAACTGTGTCTCCATTTCCACTATAATTAATTCTAACTGACTGTAATTGATCCATCCAAAATCATATATATTTCCAAATAGATTGGTTTGATTGGTTCGTTAGAATGCATAAACATTTGAATGAAACACAAACACATGTAATGTTATGATTAGTAAAGTATATTATGTTACCTAATTCACCTCATGCCCTATGCAAAATTATCCCCTATACTAAACCATCTCCAACAGCTGGACATCTAGACTCTGTTTGAAAACCTCCAGCTCAGATTGTTCTACTTCTTCACAATGAGGATATTTCCAGTAAAAGTCAGTTTGAATTACCTTTAAAAATATTGCAGGTTATTTTTATTGGACATTATTTTTCCCCTCACTTTCAACACAGAATGGGTTTATAGATCATAGTAGACCACTGTCATTCCTTCCCTCGGTCTTCTTTTTTACAAGCTATACATGAACCAATTGTTTTAGATATGTTCTCTATAAGGGAAGATATAATACAGGTTTTTCAATATGATAGACATTTTAAAAGAAAAACATTTAAGACAAAATTTATCTTCTGTATGCCATCGCAAACAAATTGGGAAGGGTGAATTAAATGGACTCTTATCTTCTCAGTCACATACAAGTTGGATAGTTCCTATTGACAGATACTAGTGTAATTTCCATGCTGCTTAGAATATGTGAAGTCACAAAGAGGCTGGAGCTTGGCCATGCTTCATTTGACCTCGGTCTGTTGAATGATGAGGTTAAAAAGAAGTTTCTTCTTGCAGTAATCAGAATATTTCTTTAGTTGCAGATTGAGGTAGAGTAGAATCTTTGATCACAATGACTTTTGACTTGTGTTCCTTTGAAGATAAGAATATTCTCCTTGTGGCATGGTTTGAAATCAATGTACTTGACCCACTAGATCAGGGGAGTCAAACTCAATTTCATTGAGGAATGCATCAGGGTTGTGTTTGACCTCAGGGGACTGAGGTGGGTGTGGCTGGGGTGGGTGTGGCCACGGTAGATATGGCCAGCTTAATGTCACTCATGTCGGGGGGTGCCAGTGGCAGCCCAAGAGCTCTGGCAGAGAAAACGAGCTCCTGAATTCTGTTTTCGGCTACGATGGCCTCTTGCAACCCTCTGCCAGCAAAAGCGGAGCTCGGGAGGGCCGTGTAGAGACCTCCCAAGCTCCATTTTCACAGGCAGAGGCACCATGGGCCAGTGTTTTGCTGTTTCCAGGGTGGCTTTGTGGGCCAGAGCTAAGCACACCCATGGGTTGGATATGACTCCCGGGCCTTAAGTTTGACACCCTTGCACTATATGATTTACATAGAATCTTCACTAATTCTTTTATATATATATATATTTGATGGCATTGAAATAACCCAACTTCTGCTAAGTTCTCTACATACCTTACCAAAATGCATTTTAATAGCAGATTGTGAAACAAGTATGCTGCATGTGAGACAAGGGATTGTTGAATTGTTCTCCTTCAGAATTTGCAAAATTCTATACTGCTTCTCACCTAAGGTATTCTGATTTATAAACAAACATTTCTTTAGGCGTGTATGGCACTGTTTTGAGTAAAATATGAGTATGGAAAATTCTGGAGACAGTGTTAAATCTGTATCCCTTTTGTATGTCATAAGTCTATCAATTGATATAGTTTGTTATTTAAAAAGAAAAAGGATGTGTGTAAGTCCAATTATGAGCATGCTGAATGTTTATAATATAACATAATTATGCCTACTATTTCAAATAGAAATATCAAAGGGAATATGTCTTGTCAGACAGTAGTAAAATACACAGCTTGATGCAGAGCTTTATAAAAGTTTGGCAGAGAATCAGTTACACATTTTTCATTTTTCAAGCTACAGTTTCCTCAATGTCTTTTCACATGAATTTTTAATTGTGACTAACAGAAACAACACTATCTTCTTGCTCTTTAAAAAGAAAAAAAAGAAGAAAGGAAACTCAACTTGGAATGTAGCCACTTCTAACCAGATATTTGTTCTACATTACCCAGAGGCAGAATGATAATCTGAGATCAGGATTTCCAAAAACGAAATTTCCAAAGCCACAGAGATACTTGTACAATGCCATTCAGCTGTAGGGAAAATGAAAACAATCATTTTTATTTGATAAATAGAAGATTTAGACTAGGAAGACCAAACTTAGATCCACTTAGAGTACAAATTATTGTTTAGTAGGAAAATCTAAAACAGATAGATAAATCCAGCTGATAGGGAACGTCTATAAATAAGTGTTGCTGAGAAACTTGAGGCTACAACTTCTTAAATTTCCTCCCTCTGTGGAAAGGATAAATCCCATTTCCATCTCCATCTGGTTTCATTACTGAACACTAATATTCAGAAATTCCAAATAAAATCACAGATATTCAACATAGTTTAAAATGGAGCACAACCTTTGGTTTAAAATGGAGAGCAACAAGCCTTCTTGGATTCCTGATTTTAGTTGTTCATTTCTTGACTCAATATAACCTTCTGTGGTTGCTAAGATCAGAGAGTGAGCAAAAGTAAACTAAGAGATCCTTTTCATCTAGAAAATCTTGCTGGTGGACATAAAGTTAGGATGAACTAAGTAAATCTCTGGACTATTTAATTTGAGACATAACTAATTATAATTTTGGTAAATGTTTGCTTTTCTAGATAATCCTTGTCACTATTTCTATGTTGTATGTGGCAAGAATGAATTAGGAAAAGCTTAAAAGTTACACCGCCAACCCGATGCATTGATCACTCCAAATTTTCTTTCATTCTTCTCTAAAAGCATCATTTCTGTTTTCTAACTGATTCTAACCCTACATACTCCTTTATGTTGTTATTTGCAATACTAGAGATACTTGTTTCATTCAATTGTCATACTTGTAGCTGGACTGAAGTACATCCTTTTTTAAATAAATAATTATACTATCCCATGTGATGGTGCTGATTAAGAAGATCAAAAGAGTGAGCATCATTCCCAGATTTCATGAGGTCCAAATGTTACAACCTATGCACAAAGAGAAATATCAGTAGGGGGAAAATGTCCCACATATTCTCTACATATGTCTTGGAAAACATAATAATAAGTGGCTTGCCATGCTGGAATAAATAAATTAATAAATAAGTAAGTAAGTAAGTAAATAAGTAAGTAAATAAAT
>JANHFL010007299.1:7892-18208 GCA_032468155.1 Oxyrhabdium leporinum
AGGTCAACCACAGCCCTGATGCGGCCCTCAATGAAATTGAGTTTGACACCCCTGCTCTAGGTCAGTTTTTCTTAACCTTGGCAACCTTAAGGTGGATGGACTTCAGCTGTGCTGGCTGGGGAATTCTGGGAGTTGAAGTCCCACCCATCTGTTGGCAAAAAAAATAATAATGGCGACATAAAGTCCCCATCAATCAATTGCAAAAGGCAGTTTTACATCCTGCAATGATATCTCTAACACAGGAGTCCCCAATCCACAGCATGCCAGCAACCGGGCCGGGCCAATAAGCAGAGCCCCATCTGTGGGATGCCAGCAGCATCCAAAAGCATGCCTCCTCCGATCTGTGGAAAAATCTTTCTCCTAGGAACCGGTCCCTGGTCCCCAAAAGGTTGAGGGCCACTGCTCTAACACCATCAAACATCAACATCTGTCTATGCCAGGTCCTTGGAAAAAAAACTTGACAGATGGACAAAAAAAAGCTAAATCCAGTCTGAACATCTGGCTGGCTGTGCAACAAACCATAATAAATGTATTAAATTTGTCGTGGTTCATTGGAGGCTGAAGCAGGAGTTCATAACTGGCAATATAAAGTGTCCTTTGGTTCAAGAAAGAACTAGATAATTTACGAGGGCTCAGCTTCTAAGAGAGGTCCACAATGCTGGGAAAAGCGGAGGGAAAGAGAAGAAGAGGATAGCTAGCAGTAAAATGGCTGATGTTTGGACAGCAAAGGTGGCTAGCAAGCAACCAGTGGAGGGCATAACACTAGATATGTCACTGGAAGGAAAAATCACAAAACTGTGTCTCACTTATTTTGGCCTTGTCGTGGGGGAATTCACCGGAGAAAGCAATTACGTTGAAAAGAGTTAGCAGTCAAAGGAAACCAGGCCTTCAAAGAACACGGTGGCTGGACACCATCAAAGCTAACACCAGCCAGAGCATAGAAAAACTCAAGCAGTGCGAGATCGGAAGATGTGGAGAGAACTGGCCCCATAGAATCACTAAAGTTCGGACATGACTGAATGGATAACATCAACCTCATCGCCATCATCAAGATGGATGGACTCAGTTAAAGGAATGATGGGGTCACTGTTGGAAGGACCTGGTTAGGGACAAATCTCCATGGAGAAGTTCTAGCCATGTTGTCGCTAAGAGTTGACCGCAACTCTGAAGGCAGGACCAGAAGCAATGGATGGAAACTAAGCAAGGAGAGAACCAATCTAGAACTAAGGAGAAATTTTCCGACCGAACAATTAATCAGTGGAACAACTTACCTCCAGAAGTTGTGAGTGCTCCATCAGTGGAAGTTTCTAAGAAGATACTGGACAACCGTTTGTCTGAAATGGTATAGGGTTTCCTATTTGAGCAGGACATTGGGCTGGAAGATGTCCAAGGTCCCTTCCAACTCTGTTATTCTGCAATTTGATGGCATAGAATTAATCAAGGAAAAGACTCAGCTCCCTTGAGAAAAATGTAGGAGCCCTGGTGACGCAGTGGTTAGAATGCAGTATTGCAGGCTAACTCTGCCCACTGTCAGGAGTTCGATCCTGACCTGCTCAAGGTTGACTCGGCCTTCCATCCTTCTGAGATTGGTGAAATGAGGACTCAGATTGTTGGGGACAATATGCTGATTCTGTAAACCACTTAGAGAGGGCCATAAAATGAAGGGATAGATGAGTCTAAGTGCTACTGCTATCGCTAGAATATTGGGAAGGAAAGAGAAGGACAACCAGCAGCAAAGTTGATGGACTCAGTTACAGGTGTGATGGATGCAACTTTGGAAGACCTGAAGGACCTAGTTAGGGACAAAACTTCATGGAGAAGTTCTTCCCACACAGTTTCTAAGAGTCAACCCGATGTGATGGCACCACATCGTCAATCAATTAATCAGCCAACTCCAACGTGATGGCACATCATCAATCAATTAATCGGTCAGCCCCAACATGATGGCACATAATCAATCAATTAATCAGCCATTATTAATTTTAAGAGGTGGGCAGAAGAGCTGTGTGGTTTCTTCTAGAATTCATACCAAATTAGTCAGGGGGCAGTGCCCCAGAACTAAAGAGGGCAGCAGCAGCCAGTGCTGAGTGGTTCTCGAGTCCTGAGTGCCCCATTAGCCATAGTATTGATCCAGCTTTCTCCAGTATGTCATTTGTTTTCCCCACAACAACAACCCTGCGAAGTGGGTTGGGCTGAGAGAGAGAGAGTGGCCCAAAGTCACCCATTGAGCTTTAAGGCCTAAGGCAGGACTAGAACTCACCATCTCCTGGTGATCGGCCCAAAGTCACTCAGCTCTCTTTCATGCCTAAGGCAGGACTAGAACTCACCATCTCCTGGTGATCGGCCCAAAGTCGTCTAACTCTCTTTCGTGCCTAGGACAGAATTACAATTCACCATCTCCTGGTTTGTAGCCTGGTGCAGTAACCACTAGATCAAACTGCTTCCTCCCTCCCTCAAATAAAGTAGAGAAAATTGCCGAACACCCAAATGCACCTGGTGAAGTCAAGTCGAGATAGGTTTAAGATTTCAGTTTGAATGGAAGGGGAAATTTATTCAATTGGGAAGCGAGAATTCCTGTTTGGCCAAGAATTGCACCTTTTAACACATACACCCACCCCACCTCTCACACACACACATAAACACACACTTTATTTCAGGTTGGGCTTCCAAGAATTGCTAAGTGTGGCATGCTTTGTTAAATGTCAACATTGTTGGAGATAGGATTGTCAGATGGCTACTCAAAGTGGTTTTGCCCCATTTCCCACCCTCTTGATTGATTGATTGATTGATTATTTATTTTGATGCTGAGGTTGTCCGACTTCCGACCGACATTAATGCATTTTATTGATGACTTACAAACATTTTATGGATTACCTGTTTTCAGAAGGCAAGAAAACACGTTGCCCTATGTTGGTGGTTTTACAACCTAGGTGTGGTGGTACAATATCTGGAGGAGTTGAGATTTTATTTTATTTTATTTATTATTTGCTGTCCATCTCATCTGGAGGTTTCCGATGGGGGTAGTGGGGAAGTCAGGAAGAAAACTGGAGTGGAGACTCTCCTACAGGTAGTTCTCAACTTACGACAAGTACAGGCAGTCCTTGACTTATGACCACAATTACAGGCAATCTTCGACTTATAAGGACAATTGGGACCAAAAATCTGGTCGTAAGCCAAGGCATTCATGTGACCAGACCCGATTTTAATGACATTTTTGTGGAAATCATTAAGCAAATCATCACGGTTATAAGTGAATCTACGGTCATTAAGCAAATGCCACGTTCGTAAGTGCGAATCCATTCTTTCAAATAGGCATTTTTTTTGCCCGAAAATGGCAACGGATGCCAGAAAATGGCAAAAAATATTGGAAACCAGAAAAGTATGTTATTGTACACTGCCCAGAGTCCCTCTCTTGAGAGAAATGTTCTTTGACGAACAAACAAATAAATAAAATGAGAAACATTATAAATTGTGGGGATGTGACTGCAAAACACTGGAACTGGTCATAAAGGTGAGCCAGTTGCCAAGCAACTGAAATGCAGTCATGTGACCACAGGGGGCATGGCCTGACTTTTTTACAATGGCCACAAGTGCTCTCAGCATCCATTCTGGGCCCATCGTCATTCCAAATGGTCATTAATGTTGAGTTGTAATATCAGGACTACAGGTAGTCCTCAATTTATGACCATAACTGAGCCCAAAATTTTTGTCACTAAGTGAGCCACATGGGAAGTGGATTTTACCCCCATTTTATGACCTTTCTTACCATAGTTGTTAAGTGAATCACTGCAGTTGTTAAATTAGAAACACGGTTACTAATCTGGCTTCCCCAATGACTGTGCTTGTCAGAAGGTCACAAAAGGTGATCACCTGATCCCGGGATACTGCAGCCATCATAAATATAGGTAGTCTTTGACTTACAACACTTTGTTTAGTGACCGTTCAAAATTACAATGGCATTGAAAAAAGTGACTTATGAGTGTTTTTCATGCTTAGGACTGTTGCAGCATCCCCATGGTCACGTGATTTATATTCGGGTGCTTGACAACTGATTCATATTTATGACGGTTGCGATGTCCCGGGGTCACGTGATCACCTTTTGCAACCAGTAAAGGCAATGGGGAAACCGGATTCATTTAATAGCCGTGTTACTAATTTAAGTGCAGTGATTCACTTAATACATGTGGCAACAAAAGTTGTAAAATGGGGCAAAACTCACTTAACAAATTTGTCACTTAGCCACATAAATCTAGGGTGGCTCTGTGGTGGTCGGAAATCGAGGACTTATCTGTATCCCAAAACTCAGACTCTTCAGCTCCTTGCAAAAGCATCGGCTTCCTTTGTGAGAATTTCATCAGAATTCTCCCCGCCGTTGAAAGTAATTTCTAAAACAAATCTCATACAAGTGACTAAATTTTTTTTTTTTAATTATTTTTTAAAAAGAGGGGGATGATTTTTCCCTCCTGGCACCAGAAGAATTTGGAAGCTGGAGATAATTGCTAGGGACAATGCCAGAAAGGCATCTGAGGGGGGGGGCGAAAGTCCAGCCTTTCCTAACAGCCCTTAGTAATGGTGACTTAAGCAAAGCGGCGCATGCTGTCCGCAGCCCAAAACCAGCATGCCTCCTTCGCAGTTTGGCTAATCCTCTAATCTCTTGGATAATCTGTCCAAAAAATATACCTAACCCCCCCCCAAACCCCTATAAAATTGGAGTGTGCCTCTGAATATAATACGGGGAGGCAGAGAGGGGGGGTGTGCTAATCAGGCATGGTAGTTGGAGGAAGATTTTCCCCCCCCCCGTTCCATTAATCACCTACCGTTGCCGTTTTATTAATTTTAAGAGGTGCTTGGTTTAATCTTGTAAAGTTAATGGGAAGGAGGAAGATTAAGGAAACCACGTGGGCTCCAGAGAAGCTTGGATCGGCCTCTGGGGCTTTTCCCCAATGAGTCAGACAATCCTAGCATGGCAGAATCCATTGTTGGTAGAATTGCAAGGAGAAAGATTTTCTACTTGGTATTCCTAACCGGACACTGTGTGGTTGGTTAGGAGGGCCAATAATACTTGGAGGTTTCTAGTCCTCAAGGTCCCTTCCATCTATTCTGTTCTGTTCTGTTCTATTTATTCCATTCCATTCCATATTTTCTATTCTATTCTATTCTATTCTATTCTATTCTATTCTATTCTATTCTATTCATCTCGAATACACCCAGGGCGTCTGATCTGAAATGTCCTGGTCTTCTTTTAAAAAGGAAACAATTCATCAATCTTCTTAATCTAATCTTCTTAATTTAAATCAGTTTGTACTATCTTTTTTGGTTTTTTAAACTGTTTTATCATTTTGTAAGCTCCTCAGGGTCACTGCAACAATGAGGTGGGCGGCATACTAATGTAATAAGTAAATAAAATATATGGTTTTTATTTTCTGGACATAACACAGATATTTCTGTGCATGTCTGGCATCTAAAAATCCTCAGCTTTTGGAGCAAAATACTATGCAATTCAGAGAGTTGCAAGATTGGTCAATAATACAAGCAGTCCTTGATTTACAACCACAATTGGAACCAGGTTTCCCGTTGCTAAGCAAGGCGGTTGTTAAATGAGTCACACCTGAGTTTGACGCCCTTTTTTGCCATGTTTGTTAAGCGAATCAGTGCAGTTGTTAAGTGAATCATATGATTGTTAAGTAAATCCAACTTCCCACACTCTCTCTGCTTGTCGCCCTGGGACAAAGTAACCATCATAAGTACATGCTGGTTATCAAGGGCCCAAATTCTGATTACTTGACCGTAAGGATGCTGCAACGGTTTTAAGTACAAGGACTAGTTTATAAGTTATTTTGTTACTTGGACTAGTTGTAAATGAGTTATTTATAAAGTAATAAAGGCAGGATAAAAAACAAATACATACATAAAAAAACTGTGGCTAGTTTTTCATGCCTCTGCTGGGAAGAATGGATGAATAGTGGATATTTAGATTTGGGCGTATAATTAGGTATTATTATTTTAGGTTTCTATTGTGAATCCCAAGTGAACCCAACAAAGTCACTGCCATAAAAAGGGCAGCTAACTAAATTATTAAATAAGTAAGTATGTTGCATTCAGTGGGAGCTTCTTCTCATGTGTAAGTAGCCCCCCACTCCTGGATTATTTTACAGGTAGCCCTCGACGTACCACCACAATTGAGCCCAACATTTCTGTTGCTAAGTGAAACATTTGTTAAGGGAGTTTTGCTCCATTTTACGACCTTTCATAAAAGGTGGATCACTGCAGCTGTTAAGTTAGTAACACGGTTGTTAAGTGAATCTGGCTTCCCCATTGACTTTGCATGTCAGAAGGTCGCAAAAGGGGATCACATGACCCCGGGTTGCTGATACGAGTTAGTTGCCAAGCGCCTGAATTTTGATCATGTGACCATGGCGATGCTGCAACGGTCATAAAATGGCCCTAAGTCAAGTTTTTTTTCGGTGCCATTGTAACTTCGAACCATAACTAAATGAACTGCTGTAAATTGAGGACTCCCTGTATTTTTGAATGTCAGACACTTTGGGTGGACTCTGGTTTTCGAGATCCAAGATCCCTTTTCAAACCGTCTCTTTCCTCCTGGCTGTTCCTGTTGCAGATTCCACCAAGGGGATTACACCGTGGAGGTGAGCATCAACGATTACCTGGACATATATTGCCCGCATTATGAGATCCCGTTTCCCACGGACCAGATGGAGAGATACATTTTATACATGGTCAACTACGAGGGACACAGCTCCTGCGACCATCGGCAGAATGGCTTCAAACGCTGGGAATGTAACCGGCCGGATTCCCCCAACGGGCCCCTCAAGTTCTCCGAGAAGTTCCAGCTTTTTACTCCTTTCTCCTTAGGATTCGAATTCAGACCAGGGCACGAGTATTACTACATTTGTAAGTACTGAAAGCTGCCCTGCACTTCCCGTAGGAATCGAACAGGCTGGAGTTCCCTGGGGTGAGATGAGGATTGGAAGGGGGAAAATGTCATGTCCTGTACATGAAGTGAGGATTTTAGCCTATCAGACTAGCCCTAGATAGGAAACTGGATTCAGGTAGTCCTCAACTTACGACCACTTGTTTAGTGACCATTCAAAGTTACCACGGCACTGAAAAAAGGGAGTTACGGCGTACTTTCACACAACTGTCGCAGTATCCCCACAGTTATGCGATAAAAATTTGAGGGTTTGGCAACCGGCATGTATTTATGACCGTTGCAGTGTCCCTGGGATCACAGGATTGCCATTTGTGACCTTCCCAGCTGGCTTTTGACAAGCCAAGACTATGGAGGATGATTATCTTAACAACTGTGGCAAAAAAAAGATTGTAAAATTGGGCACAACTCATTGAACAATTGCCTTGTCTTGATTGTAGTTGTAAGTTGAGGACTTGCTGTAAATGCTGGCTGAGGTTAGCTTTTTCAGTTCAGTTTAGTTCAGTTCAGTTCGAAGCGGAAATGTTACGAAAAGGAGTGTTGCGGCACAGAAGAAAGACCTAGAAATGTAAGCAGCTTGCTTATATTTTTAGATTCATGTCACATTAAGCTAAGAAGGGAGCAATCTGAAACAAATCAGCCCCACTGTACCCCAAGATTGTGTTGCTGGAATTTGGCAGTAAAATGGCTCATGAACATACCGTGTTTCCCCCAAAATAAGACCCTGTCTTATAATTTTTTTTGCCACCAAAAAAGGCACCAGGTCTTATTTTCAGGCAATGTCATCCACTGACTCCCCTCATTTGCGTGCGTCACCTCTGGCCTCCTTTTTGCTGTCAGAGGCCTTCAGGAACATCTTCTTCTGCGGCCGGCCAGACTTCCCTGAAGGCCTCTGCAGCCGATAACAGAGCTCCGGATTGATCCGGAGCGTTGTTATGAGCTACAGAGGCCTTCATGAAATCCTTGCCAGCCTTGCCGGCTGCAGAACAAATGGGCCGGCAAGGCAGGTGTTGGTGTGTGCGAGGCCTGGCTCCAACTGTCCAAAGGTAAGTAGTAGGGGAGCTCCACCCCTCCATCCCTACCCTAGCTTAATTTTTACCTGTCTACTCTGGAGTGGGTGGGATCTTAATTAGGGCTTGTTTTGGGGGTAGGGCTTATATTGGGCATGTGTAAAAAATCAAGCTAGGACTTACTTTCAGGGTAGGTCGTATTTTCGGGAAAACAGGGTAGAACATAGAATAACAGAGTTGGAAGGAACCTTGGAGGTCTTCTAGTCCAACCCCCTGCTCAAGCAGGAGACCCTATACCGTTTCAGACAAGTGGTTGCCCAGTCTCTTCTTTAAAAACCTCCAGTGCTGGAGCGCCCACAACTTCTGGAGACAAGCCATTTCACTGGTTGATTGTGGTGGTGCAGTGCTTATACAGTACTGCGGTAATGCAGTACTGCAGGCTACTTCCGCTGACTGCTGGAGAGCAGGCTGTAAAGCACCGTGAAGTGGTATATAAGTCTAAGTGCTATTGCTATATTCACCATTAGGAAATTTCGCCTTAGTTCTAGGTTGCTTGTCTGCTTGATAAGTTTCCATCCACTGTGGCTTGCCTTGCTTTCTGGTCCTTTGAAAACTCGGTTGACCCCCTTCTTCTCTGTGGCAGCCCCTTAGATATTGGAATACTGCTATCATGTCACCTCTAGTCCTTCTTTTCATTAAACTAGACATACCTAATTCCTACAACCATTGTTCATATGTTTTAGTCTCCAGACCCTTAATCGTCTTTGTTGCTCTTCCCTGCATTCTTTCTAAAGTCTCAACACCTTTTTTTTTTATATAGTGGTGACCCAAACTGTGCGGTCTTACCAAGGCATTATAAAGCGGTACTGATACTTCACACGATCTTGATTCTATCCCTCTATTAATGTAGCCTTAGAACTGCATTGGCCTTTTCTTGTTTTTGGGCCACATTGGCAAGAACTTTCGCAATGCAATGTTGCCTTTTTCAGCGTGGCAGTGGGGAGGTTTTAAGGATAGAAATGGGCTCGTTCGCTTCTGAAAAAGCCTCCCCCATCCCCGAGACCCAAAATACACACACACACACACACACACACACACACCCTCCAAATCTGCCTTACCCCTTTGCAAAGATATCGTAACATCCGTGCATTTTCTCCCGTCACCCTTCAGAGGACTGAGTGGAAGATGCAATCAAGAGAATGTGTTGACAAGCCCCCAAGTTTCACCCACCCCAATTTAGCTTGGGAGGATATTAGTGTTTCCCCCGGCACTAACTGGAGATAATCATCTAGTCTTGACTGGCAAAGAACCTTTTGTAGGTGAATGTATGTGATTAGGAAGGAGGGGGCAGGGCTGTGTTTGCTATCCATGCCCTCAGCGCAGTCTCAACAAATTAAAAGCCGCATCTAACAGAGAACACACATTTATCCAGACTTAACCACTCAATCACTGGGAGCTTTCCTCCAAAGAGTGTGTTTTTATTTATTTACTAGACCACCCGTGACCTCTCGGGTCATCCTTTCAGAGATATTTCCTTACCAGATTCCTTAATGTTTTCAACAAAGGCAGAGCTTCCGATATACTTGAAAAGTTCTTAAAAATATTTTATGTCATAAAATGCTTTAGGGTCACTTTTGTGTCATCAAATGTCGTATAAAATTTGCCAAATTTCAATTCCATGGGAGTCGTAGGCCCTGCGTTTCGGAGGCATTTTGTAAGTTTTATCTATTTTTGTTTGTTTATTTCCTCACCTTTATTTTTATAAATAACTCAAGAAGGCAAACATACTTAACACTCCTTCCTCCTCCTATTTTCCCCACGACAACCCTGTGAGTTGAGTTGGGCTGAGAGAGAACAGGCCCAAAGTCACTCAGCTGGCTTTTGAGACTAAGGTGGGATTTGATGCCACAACGTCTCATTTTCTAGCATGGTGTCTTAACCGTTCCACTAACCAATCTTGGTTGAAAAAGTTTTGCCCTATGTTGCACGAGTCAGAGAGAAAATGAGAAGTTTAATAGTATATAGATTTTATTTATCAAATTTGTATAGCTGCCCATTCTCACAAGAAATGACTGGGGGCGGTGTTCAGCAATTAAAAAAACAATAATTATAGAAATACAATCATCGTAAAAATGTAAATCAATCACTATTAAAAAAATTAAAATAAATGAAAAAGTAAGACACACAGACCACAGACATGGAGAAAATGAAATAGTGGAGCCATCTTAAGAGGTTATTGATTATTGGCACCTTGTGCCCCCCGCAAGGTTTTAGTGCTTTTTAAAGGAAGGAAGGAAGGAAGGAAGGAAGGAAGGAAGGAAGGAAGGAAGGAAGGAAGGAAGGAAGGAAGGAAGGAA
>JANHFL010007301.1:0-13916 GCA_032468155.1 Oxyrhabdium leporinum
TTTATCCTTATTTCCAGGTTGAATCTCTCCTTGTTCAGTTTCCATCCATTATTCCTTGTCTGGCCTACAGATGCTTTGGAAAATAGCTTGAGCCTCCCTTCCTCTCTGTGGCAGCCCCTCAGATATTGGAACACTGCTATCCTGTCTCCCCTGCTCCTTCTCTTCACTAGACTAGCCCTGCCCAGTTCCTGTAACCGTTCTTCGTATGTTTTAGTCTCCAATCCCCTAATCGTCCTTGTTGCTCTTCTCTGCACCCTGCCATCTGGAAGTAAGAGCTCTCTCTCAGAGAGATGGGCACTTTAGAAATAGGAAATATAAATATAAATAAATAAAAAGAAGTGCATTCCCTTGTTTATATGACAGTCCTTAAATTTTTGAAGATTACTGCATTATAGCTAAACATGCCCAGATACTTTAACCATTGTCCACAGAGCGAGGTTTCCAAGGCCCTCACCATGTTGGCAGTTTTTCTCGGAACTTGCCCCAGCTTGTCACTATCCTATATGACGTTTGGTGCCCAGAACTGGACACAGTGCAGGTAGTCCTCAACTTACGACCGCAATGGAGCCCAAAATTTATGTTGCTAAGTAAAACATTTGTTAAGCGAGTTTTGCCCCATTTTACGACCTTTCTTACAACGGTTATTAAATGAATCAGTGCAGTTGTTAAGTTAGTAACATGGTGATTCAGTGAATATGGTTTTACCATTGCTTGTCAGGTCACAAAAAGTGATCACGACTCTAAGACACTGAAACCGTCATAAATATGAACCAGTTGCCGAGCATCTGAATTTTGATCTCGTGGATGCTACAATGGTCGTAAGTGTGTAAAATAGTCATAAATCACTTTTTTTTCAGTGCTGTTGTAACTTTGAACTGTCACTAAATGTTGTAAGTGGAGGACTACCTCTAGTTCAAATGAGGTCAGATTGGGGCAGGGTAGAATATAACAATTACTTCGTGTAATCTGGACTCTATGGTGTGTTAATGCATCTCAAGGCAGCATTTGCCTTTTTAGCAGCTGCACTGCACTGTTCTGTTTAATGTCTACTCATTGAGACATCAAGATCCTTTGTAAATATATTACCAAACCAGATCTCCCCTCCTCCCATACTTATGCCTTTCCTTTTTCTTATCCAGAGGCAGAACTGTACATTTCTCCCTGCTAAATTCCATCTTTTTTCATTCCATATTTTACTACCCGAGTAAATCTTTTCTAAAGCATTAGCCGCTGAGAGGAGGAGGAAACATAAAGGTAGTTTGTGTCATCGGCAGAGTGTATTTGCAATAAACACATAGTAGTGTCTATGCTGCCTTGGGATAGACATTAAGTTGGCAAATCTATAGTTTCTTGGTTTCTCTTCTTTTTAAAGCTGGATACGATGTTTGCTGTTTTTTGATGTTCTGGGACTTTCCCAGTTCTGCAGGAGTTCTCAAAGACAATGAAGAGTGGTTCTCCGATCATTTCCACTAGTTCTTTAAGAATTGTAGGATGTACAGTGTTTCTCCAAAAAGAAGGCCGGGTCTTATTTTCTTTTGACCTGCGAAAAAACAGCTAGGCCTTCTTTTTGTAGGGTTCTAATGATTGACTCACCTCGTGGCAGTGGCACCGACAGCCCCGCCCAGCAGGAGCCCGCTGCTGGCCCCTCTTCTTCTGTGGTCGCTTGCTGCCACTCACGTGCATCTCCTTGGCCTCCATTTTGCTCTCAGATGCCTGCTGGAAGGCAACTGCAGCCGATAATAGAGCTCCGGATCAATTTGGAGCTCCGTTATCGGCTGCAGAGGGCTTTCTGGAAGGCTCTGGCAGCGAAACGGACGCTGGGGTACCGTGCGTGTCCATCCAGAGCCCATTTCACCACTGCAGAGGGCTTTCCAGAAGACTCTGACACTGAAATGGAGGCCGGGGGTGACGTATATAATGGGAAGCGGCTGCTAAAGAAATGGCCACAGAAGAAGGCAAGGCAGATGTCGGGGTGTGTGAGGCCTGGTAAGTAGGCAGTTCCACCCCCAATCCTGGCTTATTTATTACCTGTGTGCCTTGCCCCACCCCCTGCACCCCAGGGTGGGTGGGACTTTAATTAGGGCTAATTTTGTGGGTGGGGCTTAATTTGATCATATGCACTCAAAAAGATGATAGGGTTTCTTTTCAAGGTGGGTCGTGTTTTCTGAGAAACACGGTAATCCATCTGGCCTTGTCCGTTGTATGCTGCGATTCCCTCCTTTTCTCAGTTACATAACAAGGACTACTTCCTTCCTCAGAGAGGACACACATGCTTTTCACCATTATCCTTGATCAGTTCAACACTTTCTCCTTGCAATGGGCCTACATTTTTTCCCTTAATGTACCTAAGGAACCCTTTCTTGGGTGGGTTGGTTTTGGGGTTGTTGGGTTTTTTTTTTGGTACCACAAGGTTCAGCTTATTCTGAACTTCAGTCTTTCTGACATACAGTTTCTGCAAATCCAAGTTTCTGGAACTGCCTTATATTCTTCTTTGATTATGTGTCCTTCCCTTCCCTAATCCTTTCTTATATATGTCCCTTTTCCTCTTCAACATTTTAGAGAGTTCTGCCTATATCCATGCTGGCCTCTTTAGAGATCTTCTAATTTTATAGAAGTTACTTACAACTGTTTCTCCATATCCTGTTTCATGGGATTTTTCATCCTTCCTGGATACTTTTTTCTTTCAGGATTTCAAGCCAATGAAATTAATCTCTCTTCCCTCACAGCTCATCAAAGTCTGCTACTCATTACTATGCACGTATGACTCAGTACTTTTTTTCTTCTGGTTATTATAAATTCAAAGATAACATGATCATTTTCTCACATTCATCACCATTCTTCAACCAATTCCTCTTTCTTGGTGAGGGTTAGGTTCAGGATAGCAGATACTCTTGTGCTTTTTGACCAAGTAATTAACAATAACAAACAGGGTTTTTTTATTTCTAATTCTCAGCAGTTATATTCCCGGCAAAACTCAATTCAAATTCTCTGTTCTCAGACACAGAAAAACCTCATCCCCATAGCCTCCTTGCCCACATGTTCTGTTATAAATTCCCATGTCTACTCTCAGCAAATGAATGAATGACTGAAGGGAAAACCTGTGATATTTGGGTAAGAGGCCACTTCTAGGCTAGGGTCTGGGTGTGATGTGAACCTCAAAGAAATTTCTTGTTGAGAAGTTTCTTGGCTCCGAATGAGAAGAGTAATTGCAACAAACCAGCTTAATAAATGCCTCCCTATGCTTTGTGACCTTTCACAAAATAAAAAAAAAGAAGCCATTTATGCCCATTAGAGGGTGAAAATTTGTTCCCACAATGTTGTCTTTTTTGAAATGGAATTTTTGGAGCCTGAAGTTTGAATCTTAGGTGCCTCTGATAGGAGAGTTAAAGAAAAGTTAACAATTAAGAAGCAGAAAAAAAGCAAAAAATCAGTAAAGAATAATCTTTACTTTAAAGAAAAAAAGCTGTGAAGATCAAAAACAAACATAACAGAGGGAGGGTTGGCAGGACTGTGACACGTGTGTGTGTGGTTTCCCCTGAACATTTTGTAAGCTCTTTTCATAAAGTTCTACAGGATCTACTTGCTAACCATATAATGAAGGAACACGTAAAAAAGCAAACTATTTCAATATGAATTGAATCACAAATGATTATTGCTAATAACTATCTGGATATTCTGTTCCAATTAAATAGGCATTTTTCACTTTGTTTGGATTTTATTTTAAAACCAAAAGGAATCTTCTATTTACATAGGAGACCCACCTAATCCAGCTTTACTCCATGCACAGTATAGCGTTCAACATGTTTTTAAAAGTGGTAATAAATATATTACAGATGTTGAAGTGTGCAAGCAAAGATTAATTTCATAAAATTATAGATATATCAGCTGAGCTTTTGAGCCCAATATCACCAATGAAGTAGCTTTAGTTGCAAACTAAAGTATGTTGTCTAGCTAGCTGAAACCAAGCCCAAAGTTAAAGGCAATTAAAAAAATATAATATCAGTCAAGACTCTTTTTGCTGTGCTTATCAAAATTGTGAGTGTCCAAGTTTGGCAGTGGTGCAGGCTGGGTTCAGTGTCAATCCAGTATAAGCAGGCCTATTGTATGTGCCAACCTTTTTTTGGGTTCCCATTTTACAGAAAGATGCAATAACCATGGTTCTCTGTGCGGAGAAAAAAGCATCTGTTTTTTTAATCTATGAACAGATATAATAAGCAGATGTAATGATGGAACAACCTTGAGGAACTGATTGAAGAGCTGGAACCAAAATAATAGATAAAAGAAATCTGAGTCCAGGCCAGATCTGTAGCCTGAGAAGGCACTGCAGACAAGAAACTCCCCAGTTCTCATAAAGATAAAGGGAGGAAGGGGGAGGGAGGTGTATTCAGACTAGCAAGATTCTGTTACAATAGTTCTATAATAAAAGCCGCCTCCATGACTTTCCTAATCTGGTCTACCCTGAAGGAGTGAGAACAGGCTGTGGAAAACCGAGAGGAGACAAGTTACCTGGCCATGTCCCATGCTTGAAGAGGCAGTCAGGGCCTGCTGAAGAGCCTGTTTCTTTGACAGGGAGCTTTGCTGCTGAGGCGAAGTTTGCCAATCTATGCTGAGCATATATTCGAGAATATCAGAGTGACCTCTTAGAGCACTGTGAACCAAAGCGCATTGTCCCTTTTTGTCCAAGTGATCAATCTATTTTAAAGGGAGAAGAACATGATTCATCAAGCAAAATAATAACCAAAATAACAATCAATCTAACAATCCAGTTAAAGGTACAGTAGAACCTTTCATCGCAAACGCTTCTGACCACGACCAAATCGGGTTCCGACCAAAAAATGCACAAAATTTTTGAATCTGATCACGAACACGTACTTGGGTGGTGATCAAACACTACCCCTGACCCAGAAATTCCTGAAGACAAAACATTAGAAGACGAAGAACTCGCCAAAATTATGGAACAAATTATGGCCGTGACCAGAGGCTTTACTGTACATCCTACCAGGACGAGGACCGGTGAGGCCTTTAGGGATGTGGTTTTGGCACCCCACATATTACAAAACAAACATAGTCTCTGCTCACTCTAATTTTATTATAAGGTCATTTTTTACAAAGAGTTATTAGAAGGCCCGATAATACGTTTCAAACAAAATGATTTTTCCCTTTCCCAAATGATTTCAATGTAGGTATTGGGTTAATTATAAACTACTGTAGTAGCTGCTTTTCAGCCACAAAAGATTGGCCAAGGTACAGGCAAAAGACAAAAATCCTATCGCAAGATTTCTTGGCAACCTATCACCAAACATTACAGCGTGCCAAGAATTATTTACTAGCCAATGTTTCTTTCATAGTATCAACAACGTGAAACTGTGTGTGGTAGATCAAAGCAACAATAATAAAGAGGTGATCTAATTTCTTGACTATACGCTAATGCTTTAGGAAGCTTAGAGAAAGAAGAAAAGGCAACGGTAACAGCGCTATAAAATGACACTTAGTTGGAAGGAGAGGCAACCTGTTAATTAGTAATTATTTCTCCCGACTCAAAAGAACCTTGCAGAAAGGGAGGGATGAGATCAAAGCTACGGCAAGCTCAAGAACCCACAAAAATAACACAGGAGTGTCATGCTATAAACTTTGGGGCATGTTTCCAATGTCAAAACACATAGGAAAGGGATGGGACTTGTGTAGCAATGCTGTTCTTGTAAGCATGACCCTTCTTGCTCTCCATAGAGGCCATTGGATCAGGCTGCTTTTGTAGCATGCATAAGTACACATCAATATTCTACCTCTCAGCTCTGACAGCACTTGTCTCAACTGGAGCTCGTTGTCCCGTTCAGTTATTTTTCTTCTTCGTGCCAAGCATCTACTCTTCCTCAAGGATTCTGCTAATGCTTCCATTTAATTACTTATATTACCATTTTAACCATTTCTTGGTGCATAATTCTCAAATAATACAAATACTTATCACCAACTCTCAAGATACGCTAAATGTTAGGAAAGTAGGGCCATTTGCAGTTGCATCATGCGGCTTTTAACTTAAATTTTCTTCAAGCAATTTGGCGGAAACTTGAGCAGGACATCAGCCCCATGGTTACTTTTTTATACATAATTTTTCACATTTAATTGACAGAAAGCATATACCAATGGAGCACGCTCTGCTTATCAACAACACTGCTGCAACTAAAGCACTATGGAGCGGAATATAAGTCTAGTGTGCCATTGCCATTGCTACAATTCCAAACATGCAAAGTCTCTTATGAAACTTACCTTTGCTCCTCTTTTGCTAAGAAGTGAAACTATGTGCATATGGCCTGCAGCTGCTGCACAGCAAAGTGAAGTCATCCCATTTTCAGATGCTCCATCAATCAAAGCCCCAAATTCTAGAAGGAGGAGGACCATTTCTTCATGCCCAAGGTGAGATTGCACGCACAATATTGGGGCATTGTTGAGGACTTCTGTCCGGTAATTTACATTTGCACCACCCAGAATCAGCAGACGACTCACCTGCGTTTAAAATAAATAAATCACCGTCTCGTTTTGATATTATTATTTTTGAAATTCATTTGATTCCGAGTGTTAAAGCATGAAATTGATTCACCTGAAGGTCATTCCTTCATTCTGTTTTATATATATATTTATTACTTTATTACTTTATAGGTAGTCCTCAAATTACAACCAAAGTTGAGCCCAAAATTTCTGTTGCTAAGCGAGACAGTTGTTAAGTGAACTTTGCCCCTTTTTTGCCACAGCTGTTAAGTGAATCACTGCAGTTGTTAAGTTATTAACATGCTTGTTGAATGAACCTGGCTTCCCCATTGACTTTGCTTGTCAGAAGGTTGCAAAAGGGGATCGATCTCATGTCCCCAGGACACTGCAACAGTCATGAGTGTCTGAATTTTGATCACGCAACCATGAGCATGCTTCAACAGTCATAAATGAGGAAAACAGTCATAAGTCACTTTTTTCAGTGACACTGTAACTTTGAACGGTCACTAAACGTTGTAAGTTGAGGACTACCTGTATAATCTAAATAAACATTGAAACATATACAACAATTCAAATGTATACAGAAAAAATAACAGCCCAAACCAATCAAAACTGCAAGGAAGGTGCCAAACAATTTCAATAACTTAAAGCTACAGATTGAAATTTCACTACTGCCCTTTATAGTTTATAAAAATCAACATCTTGAAAGGAAAGCAAGGGTATCCTTGTTGCGAGGAATAAAATATATTAGTTGCTCCTTCTGTTTTTTTAAGATGAAGACATTCCATGCAGCCTATTTTTTTTCTTCCTATGGTTTCCCCCCCAAAACCTTCTAATTCGAACGAAGAATTATATAAATCCAGGTGGCAGGATGTTTCATATGCAAAAGGAATTAGAATTGTTGTGTAAGCTGTTTATACAATGGCATACAGTCCTCTCCGTGTTTGTATTATTATGGGTCATATTTATAGGCCGCTGTACCTTAAATTATTCACTTTACAAGTCAAGTATCTACTGTCTAGATAGCACTTTTATAATCTACAGAAACAAACTGAACAACTAAGTTTCTTTGTGCCTACCCAACATAAAATTTAATAGTCTATACAGGTAGTCCTCAACTTATGACCACAATTGAGCCCCAAATTTATGTTAAGTGAGGTGGTTAATTTTGCCCCATTTTATGACCTTTCTTGCCACAGTTGTTAAGTGAATCACTGCAGTTGTTAAGTTAGTAACACAGTTGTTAAGTTTGCTTGCTTGCCCATTGACTTTGCTTGTCAGAAAGTTGCAAAAGATGATCACACCATCCCGGGACACTGCGCCCGTCATAAGCATGAACCAATTGCCAAATATTCAAATTTTGATCATGTGACCATGGAATGCTGCAATGGTTGTAAGTGTGAAAAATTGTCATAAGACTCTTTTTTCAGTGATGTAACTTTGAACGATCACCAAATAAACCATGGCAAGTCGAGGACTACCTATACATATTAAAGAGAGCCAATTTGGTATAGTGATTAAGGCAGGGGCGTCAAACTCGATTTCATTGAAGGCCGCATTGGGATCATACTTGACCTCAGGGGCCCAGGGTGAGCATGGCCAGCTTGACGTCACTTGTGTCAGGGGCGCCTGTGGTGGCCCAAACTGTCAGCCAGCAAAAACGGGCTCCCAAGCCTCGTTTTAGGCTGCGATGGCTTCCTGCAACCCTCTGCCAGTGAAAATGGAGCTTGGGAAAGCCACCCGCGGCCCTTGTGAGCTCTGTTTTAGCTGGCAGAGGCACCGCACACCAGGGCAGCCCCATGGGCCATATCTAAGCACCAGTCCACGGGCCTTGAGTTTGACACCCTTGGATTAAGGCATCAGACTAGAAACCAGAAAAATGGAAGTTCTAGTCCTGACTTGGGCACAAAGCCAACTGAGTCACCTTGAGCTAGCTAGTCACTTTGTCTGAGCCCTAGGAAGGAGACAATGGCAAACCACTTCTGAAAAACCTTGCCAAGAAAACTGCAGAGACCTGGCCATGCTGTCTCCAAGAATCAGACATGATTGAACGGAAAAAAAAGGAGCATATTATAACATTTTCTGTATATCAGAACAAGAGAGGCCAATGGTCTCCCAACATGTTTTAGTAATGTCTTAATGTAATATTTATCTGGGACTGCTGCACTCACAGACTTTAATCTAATTGACTCAGTATGATTTTCTACTTAAACATTGCTCTGGAGTAAGCTAATAAACATTATTATGGCAATTCACTGGCAATTTACTCAGTATAACTGCTGCCATTATTACCATAAATTTAGAATCCTACAGGTTACGGTTCCTTAATACAAATGCAAGCTGAGTTGCACTGAATTCTATGGCTCACTATTAAACAATTACAATGTTATAATTCTTAAAATTACACACATCTCTAGTCCTCTAATGGTAATGTATCAGGCCAAATGACACTAATGAGGGCATTTGATTTGATTAATTTGAAGTATGTTTACATTCAATAGAATCCCAGTTTGTTGGAGCTAACTTCAGCTGGTCCAGTGTGGATGACTTTGATGTAAATGAAGAATCAGTTTATTCAAGTTATGTATATTCATAAGATAGAACTCTATCAACTATATATAGAGAATTTGGCCGCCTTAACTTGTCTAGCCTTCATATTTGTAGAAGCAATGACTTTATCAAGCTTTCTTCCACTGAGGTTTTTCTCCTGAGATGAGGATTTTTTTCAATTAATTCTGCAAACGCAGATAGCCAAATATCACCTCAGAATCAATGGGCATATTTTTGTAATAGCACATGCCTTCTTTCATAAAATTGGTTGCTTTTTCTGACCTTGCTCTCATTGGTTCTGTTGTTTTCAAAAACAACAAAGTTTTGAAGAAAACATTTTTTTTTTTCAAAAACAACCTCAATTGAGCTGAGGCTGGATACAATGGCTGAAAGGGTATTTTTCAACTTTAGGAATTGAAGACTGATGAAATATTCCAGTATTTCTCTTCATACTGGAACAAATTCCCAACACATTTAAAACCTATTATTATTTCCAAATTCTATTTTTTTAAACAAGCATGTTTCTCTCCCCCTCCCAATACCAACTACCAAACCTTTATTATTATTATTTTTAAAATCAGAACACCAATTGGAAACATAACCAATAATTTATTTTCTTACCTTTACATTTGGTGTGTAGAGATTTCTCAAAGACGCAAGTGCTGCTGACAAACTATCGGTGCTGTAGCCAATCCACAGGGCCTGAAGGTGACTGGAAGAAATGCCCATTTTTCTACTCAGCCCCTGTCAACACACAGTGAACAGTGATGATAACAAAAACTGAAACAACAGAATTGCAAGGAGGGGAAACTACAGACAGAAGCCTTGAATGTTCCTTGACATATTTTTTTTTTTACAAAAAAGCTCTCATGAACTAAATTCTCACAGTTCAGAGTGGTTATTATAGTGGCTTGTCAGGCATAAAAATATACTTAAGGTGCATAATCTTTTAAAGCACACATAGCCACTCTGCATCCAAAAAGCTCCTAAGGTCTGTCCCTGGTGCCTGATGAGGGTTCCTTGTGCCACTGCATGGATATAGCAACAGGTAGCAGAGTTTTCTCCCTTCCTGAAGGGGGGAAAAAAGTTTTACCTTCTCTTTTTTCTGACCTGTAACATAAAGAAAACTAGAATGTGATGGAATGAAGGCTATATGTATCTTTACTTGCCCAGAAGGGAGACACACGTGTAATACTATGCATGTTCACATAGATACAGTTGCAGCTCTTGGAACAAAAAGAATTGCCCATCTAATTTAAAGGTCCCTGAATGGTATCAAAGTCCACTCCTAAAGAAGTTCACCCTGAATCCAGAGATTTGCCAACTGTTGCCCTAGTACCAATATCCCTTTATGGGACAAAGGGTTGAGAGAATGCTATAGGTACAGCTCTAGTCATTCCCCCCAATTATCTCAACCTTTTTCAATTTCAGTTCCAGTCTGGCTTTGGGGGAAAAAATAATCTGTCTTTCTAGCTATCTAACTATTCAATTTATCTAATCAATTTATATAGACATCTCTCTCATATTTTATGATACTGATCAGCTTACAATTAAAATAGTAAGAAAAACAAAAATCTGAAAAATAAAGCAACCATACAAACAATACAAGCATTGAAAACAATAAAAACAACGGAAAACCCCATACAGTATAACTGCGGTCATCCTGTCAGATAACCATACATGAGACAGAGGAAGTGCAATTTCAGGACATTTTGATGCTACCAATTATGATATTGTCTTGAGAAATTGACAGCTATGAACTATATAGGTACATGGTACAGGGTGTGGATGAGGGTTTCTGATCCTGGTTTGGAGAGATGGATTCAGAAAGTAGTATCTGAGGAGTATACCTCTGGCCATGAATAATTACTGGCATTTAGCACCAAGATAAAGCCCTACAGCTGAGTGTCATCAATAGGAGTTAGTAAAGGCTAGAGATGTTACTGGATCTGCAACCAACATCTACTGAATGGGGTGGATGAAGGTCAATAAACTGAGACAAGACAGACACTTTGTGGATGGATAGTTCCCAAGTATTGGAATTGGGATGCTGCCACATTCAGTGGGTTTAGATTCTCTCAAAAGAACAGACGTATGATTTGGAAGCATTCCAAGAGCAATCAAGAATACGGGAGGTCTATGATTAACCAGGAAACCCTACTGCTAACTTCAGCGGGTATTCAAGTATGCTCTTAAATTAACTATTCTAACTATTCTAATAGTCTAACTATTAATATTCAGGCACTGATAAATTCAGATTTATTACATTATTTTAATGCATTTATTTATAACATTTATTTCCTACTCAAGTTGGTTTCAAAAGGAGAGCTTGGTTAGAATGCAGGTTACTTAGGGGTGCCTGTCTAGGTCAATTTTACACATCTGTTGAAGAAACTGCCCCGGCTGCCAATTATACGCTGGGGTAGGTTCAAAGCTCTAAACAACCTAAGATCAGGATAGCCAAGGGTTCATCTTTGCTGTTATAAGCTGATCCTATTTCTGAGATCATTGGGGGAGGACTTAATGCAAGTACCCAAAAAACCAAGGAACTGTTCAATGGCCTTCTGTTGGCAGTCTTCTGTTTAGTGATATTTAAAGGTTTTCTCTCTTTTGCCTCCATTCTGGAATGCTCAAATTACTGAAATTCTCAGAGCATCTATTATTATATTTTAATGTTGTACTTGAAAATCTGTATCTTAAACCAAGCCTTCTCTATTTGAATGTTGAAGTAATGGCTTTTGTTTCTGTATTTGTTTCCTTTTCTCTGTTTTTTTTTAAATTGGGTATTTTGAGTTTTATAAATTGTATTGGCATGCTTTTGTATATGAAGTAACAATAATAAAGAATAACTATTATTATGCACAACAATGTGAGGTCACAGCTGCCAGTTCTTTAGTGGTGTTGGTCTCCAGTTCTTTCTAAGCATCAAGAATGTTGTAATGTAAGGCATTGTGACAGAAATACCTAACAAAGAATAAGACAAAGGGGCAGATTAAATGGCAGAATAAAATATATCTCTTACCTTAAAAATGTGAGCTTTAAGAATGTGATGCCCGAGTTCCATTGTTTGCTGACGGTTAAGTTTGCCTTCCTGACGTGAAAAGAGGAATGCAAGAAGAGCATGCCCATTCCTAAATGCAACAATAAAAAGAATGGAGACAAAATTTAAAAAGTTCCTAATAAGTCCCTTCAGAATATCTCAACCTCAGATCTTCATTCTCTCTTTCCTCTGCCCAAAGTTTAAATTTCAAAATATACTAAACTTAGGAAGTAAAAAAGCTAAGTACTACAGCTAGTCCTTGACTTATAAGCACAATTGAACCTAGAGTTTTGGTTGTAAGTTCTTGCAGTCGTAAACCGGGTCACCACGTGACCAGATTTGATTTTATGACCATTTTATGAAAGTCATTACGTGAGATACAGCTATCAGTAAGTAAATCACATGGTTGTAAGTCCTCATTCAACTTATCCAATGGACTTTTTTTTTTTTTTTTGCCAGAAAAGCTATTCTCCGAAGGCAGGACAAAGAAACAATAGATGAAAACTAATCAAGGAGAAATTTCCCGACAGTGAGAACAATCAATCAGTGAAACAGCTTGCCCTCAGAAGTTTTAGGTGCTCCAACACTGGAGGCTTTTAAGAAGAGATTGGACAACCATTTGTCTGAAATGGGATAGGGTTTCTTGCTTGAGCAGGACTAGAAGACCTCCAAAATCTTTTCCAGCTCTGTTACTCTGATCTGTTATTTGTACATCATTCTGAAACTAAACTAATTCTTTTTAGGAAGAAAATGTATTGTATTTATAATACCAGTACAAATTAAGTATACATATGCATGATTACAAAGTTGTGCAAACTCCACTGTCCATTTCCTGCGCAATATTCAAACAGTAAGCAGATATACAAATATTTTGGGTTTTTTCCTGATCATAATAAAACTATGACAATGTAACTATGCTAATGTAAGTCAACATTAAATCTGCAAAAAGATGACTTCTAATGTAGTTCAATGGATTAATATTTTATGCATGTTAAGAGATTAAAAGAAACAAAAAGGTAATTACTTATTTGAGCTCAACTCTTAGTGACCTCATGGACTTATTCATATTATATTTTTCAAATAATACAGAAAGCTTTTTTTGCTAACTTCTCAGTCTAGCCTCAGAATTTTCTCCCAATGAAGGATTAAGGTTTAGTTTTCAAGATCAACCAAAATATATGCTGCCTACATAAAAACAATACTTCATAATAAATAATAATTATAAAATAATGCAGTATAATTTAATTTAATCTATTAAATTTATATGCCGCCAATCTTGCAGTTGGGGGCAACTATTAAGTAATTATACTCATTACAATGATAAAGGGAAAGCAATGCTTTGGTGACAATGGACACTCTTAGCATTTTGTGAGATGGGTGAGGGCGCAAAATGGGTGAAGCTACATCACGCATGCAGGTACTCCCTGACTTATAACAGTTCATTTACTGACCGCTCAGGTACAACAAGTAGTGCAAAAAGTGACTTATGACCATTTTTCACACTTACGACCATTGTAGCATCCCCTTGGTCACGTGATAAAATTTCAGATGCTTGGTAACTGATTCATATTTATGACGGTTTCAGTGTCCTGAGGTTAAGTGATCACCCTTTGCGACCTTCTGACAAGCAAATTCAATGGGGAAGCCAGGTTCACTTAACAGCCATATTACTAACTTAACAACTGCAATGATTCGCTTAACAGTTGTGACAAGAAAAGTCATAAAATGGGGCAAAACTCACTTAACAAATGTTTCAGTCAGCAACATAAATTTTGGGCTCAACTGTGGTCAGAGGTTGAGGACTACCTGTACAACTGGGGGAAGGGGGGCGCCGGGGAAGAGA